>JAUPFV010000002.1:374360585-374529870 GCA_036936605.1 Limnanthes douglasii subsp. nivea | reverse complement strand
GGTTTGTTCTTTCTCAATTCTCGTTGCCAGGGACATGTCGAGGTATATATATTCATTAATATTGAATTCGTATTGATATATTGATAAATTTATAAATATTATTTTTGTTTGTTGTTTGATTTAAGGTTGTGCTTGGTTGGTTCTTTGGTGTTGTGCCTCATTTTTATGGTGTCCATACAACAAAATATTAGATCCAACACTTCAATAAAATTTTGTGCTTTGTATTATTATCATTTCGTTCGCTCATGTTTAATCGTTTAGTTATTAGATAGTGATAACTAATGCACATTTGAAGTGCAAATTTCATTGATACCATTATTATGATAATTAATATATGTCATTATTGGGGAAATAACTGATTTCTTCAATCGGGTAGAAAAACTGATGTTACTTTTTCTACTTTGTGGGAAATTAGGAATATTTGGGTGTTGTTGAGGATGAGGTTTATTTTGAAGCATATGTCTGATATTTCTACTTATTTGCAGGTATAAAAGAGAAATAAGAGAGTAAAATATTAGACTGAAAGCCTACCTACACAGAGTTTCTTGGCTTGTATATCCTGGGGAGTATGTGTTGATAAACCTCAAGGTTTTTCACAAAATGCCTGGAAGTAAGAGGAATTCACCTTGCCTCATCAGTGTTATGAAGATAACCTTTGATAACATGAAAGAGGACTATGAGTTATATAGAACAAAACTCCCCCAGAGATGCGTGGGAAGAGAAAAGACTGTCGACTTGGCTCGTAGATACATAGATTGAACATGAAGTGGAGTAAACCTTAGGCCATAAGACATAAAGCCACACATGAGACCACCGTACCATTTTTTAGACACCATAGAGAGTTTTTTCTCTAGTGTAATAGTGTTGAAGCCTCTTCACGTCACATATGAGTCGATTGCGACTCATTTGAAGGTCTTACACACTTTGGAAAAAGCCAAACCATGTATGCGTTCAATATTGCCTTACACTATACTCCTTAATTGTTTTTTATTCACATTTAATAAAATAGTTATAACACACTAAAATAAATGTAGATTCTTCACGTCACATATAGGCCGATTACGACTCATCTTAAAGCCTGACACACTTTGGAAGAATCTAAACCATGTGTGCCTTCACCAATTGGCTCATATTATAGTCCTTTATCTTTTTTTATATAAATTTTAATGAAATAGTTATAAGAAACTAAAAGAGTTGTAGCCTATGCGTGTCATGTATGAGTTTATTTTGAATCTTCTGAAGGTCTTACACAGTTTAGAAGAATCCAAAACACGTGTGCGGTTAGTATTGTCTCAAATTATAACCCTTCATTGTTTTGTTTGAAATTTACATTTTTGAAATAGTTATAACAGCGTAATAGAGTTGTAGCATCTTCACGTCACATATGAGTCGACTACGACTTATTTTAAGGTCTTACATGAATTGGAAAGATCAAAGCCACATGTGCGTTCAGTATTGACTCAGACTATAATCTTTTTTCGTTTTATTTTTAATTTCTATTTAAATGAAATAGTTATAACATACTAAAAGAGTTGTAGCCTCTTCACTCCGAATATGAGTCGATTACGACACATCTGAAGGTCTTACGCACTTTGTAAGAATCCAAACCATGTGGGGATTAACATTGGCTCACACTATAGTCTTTCATCGTTTTGTTTTTAATTTACGTTTAATGAAAAGTTATAGCATCGAAAAGAGTTGTAGCCTCTTCACGTCACATATGAGTCGATTACGACTCATCTGACGGTCCTATACACTTTGGAAGAATCCAAACCACGTATGCATTCAGTATTGGCTCATGCTATAGTACTTTATCATTGTGTTTTAAATTTACATTTATTGAAAAGGTTATAACAGACTAATGGAGTTGTAGCATCTTCACGTCACATATGACTCGATTACAACTCATCTTAAGGTCTTACAACATTGGGAAGAATATGAACTACGTGTACATCATCGTGTTGTTTTTAATTTATGTTTAATGAAATGGTAATCATAGACTAAAAGAGTTGTAGCATATTTGTGTCACATATGAGTCCATTAGGAATCATCTAAAGGTCTTACACACTTTGGAAGAATGCAAACCACGTGTGCGTTCAATATTGGTTGACACTATAGTCCTCTAGTTTTGTTTTTAATATACATTTAATGAAATACTTACATGATTTTAAAAGTGTTGAGGCCTCTTCATGTCACATACGAGTCGATTACGACTCATTTAAAGGTCATACACACTTTCAAAAAATCCAAACCACGCGTGCATTCAATATTACCACATATTATCGTATTTTATTGTTTTGTTATTTAAATACGTTTAATGAAATAGTTATAACAAATTAAAAGAGTTTTAGCCTCTTCACACCATATATGAGTCGATTACGACTAATCTAAAGGTCTGACACACTTGGGAAAAACCTAAACCACATTAACGTTCACATTGGTTCATACAATACTCCTTAATCGTTTTGTTTTTTTATTCAAGTTTAATGAAATAGTTATAACACACTAAAAAGTTGTAGGCTCTTCACGTCACATATGAGCCGATTACGACTCATTTGAAGGTCTTACACACTTTGGAAGAATCTAAACCACGTGTTCTTTCACTAATTGTCTCACACTATAGTCCTTCATTGTTTTGTTTTTTATTTAAATTTTAATGAAATAGTTATAACGAATCAAAAGATTTGTAGCATATTCACGTCATATATGAGTTTATTTTAACTCATCTGAAGATCTTACATACTTTGGAAGAATCCAAGCCATGTGTGCGTTTAGTCCTTCATTCTTTGTGTGAAATTTACATTTATTGAAATAGTTATAACATAGTAATAATATTGTAGCATCTTCAAGTTACATATGATTCGATTACCACTCATCTTAAGGTTTTACAGAAATTGGAAGAATCCAAACCACGTGTACGTTTAATAGTGGCTCATACTATATGTCTTCATCTTTTGTTTCTAATTTACATTTAATGAAATAGTTATAACATACTAAAAGTTTTGTAGCCTTTTCACACCATATATGAGTCGATTACGACACATCTGAAGGTCTTACACACTTTGGAAGAAATTAAACCACGTGCGTGTTCACATTGGCTCACACTATAGTCATTCGTCGATTTGTTTTAATTTATGTTTAATAAAATAGTTATAGCAGACTAAAACCGTGGTAGCATTTTCACGTCACATATGAGTCGATTACAACTCATCTGAAGGCCTTACACACTTTCGAAGTATCCAAACCACGTTTGCGTTCACTAATTCTACACATTATAATCTTTCATTATTTTATTTATAATTTATATTTTAGTGAAATAGTTATAACAAACTAAAAGAGTTGTAGCCTTTTCACATCACATATGATTTAATTACAACTCATCTGAAGGTCTTACACACTTTGGAAGAATCCGAACCACGTGAGTGTTCACATTGGCTCACACTATAGTCTATCATCATTTTGTTTTTAATTTATGTTTAATGAAATAGTTATAGCAGACTAAAAATGTTGTAGCCTCTTCACATCACTTATGAGTCGATTACGACTATCTGAAGTTTTTATACACTTTGGATTCTTCCAAACCACGTGTGCGATCACTAGTGGCTCATACTATAGTCCTTCACCATTTTGTTTTTAATTTACATTTAATGAAGGAGAGTGAAACGTAGCAGAAGCTTAAAAGAGGGATAAAACCCTAATTTAGTTTTTTATTTAATCAAAATAGTCTGACGACAAAATAAGGTATAGGATGCTTTATATAGCATCTATCCAAAACCCTAATATCAAATAAAGAAAATTACATAAATGTCTAGAAACTAAAACAAATAAATAAAATAACGTCTAAATATGAAAACTAATTTTCGAAGGTTTTAGAGGTCGAATTTGGGTATTAAACTTTGTGACAAGTCACAGTTTTGAAATCTTACGGTCTCGTCGAAATCTTCGATTTGAGTACCTGTTTCACCTAATTCCGATACCTGACCAAGAAACCAGTTTATCCGCAATCTTCGCTACATCATCCTTCCCCGGTTGGAAAGAATTCGACCTCGAATTCAAAACGTGGAAACATTGGATGAACTGCACTACGACATTCGGAAGTGACTGACTCAACTCCCATGCTATGGAAACCCCGAGTTATAGCATCCAAGTCAGCATCGAAAGAACCGAACAGCAAAAACCTGCAATATCGTGTGATAGCAGAAGCCTCCAATCTCTTGAAACCCAAACTTTCTATCCCATACTTAGCATACATATCGACCACGAAACTGTCTCTTTTGGACATTTCATCAAATACCTTAGGTGCACAAGAATAAGAACGAAACACAACGATGTCATCCAGTGAAGACCCGATTTTAGAGCTCACAGAATCCGTAATCTTCATATAACCATTCCAACCCAATCGTGTATCACAATTACAATTACTATTGAATGTAATCGATTCATGTAACATAAAAGTGTCAACACTTCTAAGAACATAAGCATGGCGATACATATAACCCGAATTGGGATCAGAAACGCTAGAGAAAATAGTGAAATCGGACAGACCATATGATTTCGGCTTACCTTTTTCAGCTTCGTACTGGTTGGAGTATTTTGTGAGAGCCTCATTAATGAGGCCAGTTTGTTTTGTCTCTGTTCGTCTACCCTGTGTGCGTTTTCCTCGTTTTCGAACCCGTACCCTTCTGAATCTTTGTTCTCTATTGGTCCCAGACGGTTTGGCTGGTGGCAAGAACAATGGTAAGAACCCGTACCCTTCTGAAACTTTGTTCTCTATTCGAACCCGTAACCTTCTGAATCTTTGTTCTCTATTGGCTCCACTGATATATTTTCTTTTATTTTTTATTTTTGGTTTTGAGTTGGAGAGGGTATACTGGATATCATATCTTTTATCCACCGATTCATCCGTAGGAAAAGAAGAGAAACTTGAATTCGAAATTAATTCTTTGTTTTTCGATGAAAAAAATGGTGTAAAAGGTTTAGTTTCTTTATCCTTAGCTCTAGAACCTCTGGTGTTTTTAGGAGTAGAGAAAGAATTATTGTTTACCTTGTCGAAAGAAGATGCGATTTTTTCTGGTGTTATCCAAATATCATCGTCTACATTATTAATCGGATCATCTTCTTCCTCATCACCGTATACATCATAAATCGGATCGTCTTCCCTGTCATTTATCAGAACTGCACCAACATCACCTTTCACAACCTCCGCCGTAACCTCCGCCATATCATCATCATAGATATCAAATTTCGGAGGACCATCAAGCACAATGGGATTAGGTTCAAACGCCTCCTGAGAGAAAAGACCCCTAGCACCCGCAGCATTTGGACACTCTACGTGACGATGCCCTAACTCGCCACAGCCATAGCAACGTAAATTGCTTGAAGAACGGCTTGGCGCACCGCGCCCAGGAGGGATCGGATCAGGGGTTGGACGGAGAACTGGCTTGGACGCCAAAATCCCTGAAGGAGCACCGGTCCGTACGCCGGTCTGGGTCCGGCGAGCCGACTGCTTTTCTGCCTGGAGGGCACGCCGATGGGCTTCGGAAACAGAGGATGGATCGAACATATTCAGCGTGTCTTGAAGCTGGAGGCGTAGCCCGCCAATATAGCGGGAGACCCGCTGGTGCGGCGACTCGGTCACATCTGTGCGAGCCAGCAGCTGATAAAATTCTTCGGTATATTCATCAACAGATCTGGGTCCCTGACGAAGATTTTGCATTCGCTGGTAGAGTTCCCGCTCGAAGTTGTAGGGAAGGAAAGCCTTGCGGAGTTTTCTTTTGAATTTCTCCCAACTCTGGACTTTATCCTTACCTTCACGCGCGCGGTTCTGCTTCACCTGCTGCCACCAAGCCTGTGCCCTACCGCGTAGGTGAATGGTGACTAATGCGACCCTTCTCTCCTCCGGAACCTCCTCGAAGTCCAGGACTTCCTCAATCTGTGACAACCAATCGATAAGTGCCTCCGCCTTAAGGCTGCCATCAAATTCCGGGATGTCTAACTTGAATCCAAGCTCCCAGCGGCGTGGGTGAGAAGTAGTCTGGTCGATCCCCTCCCCAAAAGGGTGAACCATGCCCTCAACCTCTGTGCTTAGTTGCTTGGCGGTAAGAACAGCCACCTGCCGGGTAAGATCGGCTACCTGACGGCGTAGGTCAGCATCTTCACGATCATCTACATCACTTGTATCTCGGTACACTCTAGCGCCACCGCGACCGCTGGTTCTTGCTCGTACCATCGCACAGGACTGCCTGTGTCTGATACCAAATGAAGGAGAGTGAAACGTAGCAGAAGCTTAAAAGAGGGATAAAACCCTAATTTAGTTTTTTATTTAATCAAAATAGTCTGACGACAAAATAAGGTATAGGATGCTTTATATAGCATCTATCCAAAACCCTAATATCAAATAAAGAAAATTACATAAATGTCTAGAAACTAAAACAAATAAATAAAATAACGTCTAAATATGAAAACTGATTTTCGAAGGTTTTAGAGGTCGAATTTGGGTATTAAACTTTGTGACAAGTCACAGTTTTGAAATCTTACGGTCTCGTCGAAATCTTCGATTTGAGTACCTATTTCACCTAATTCCGATACCTGACCAAGAAACCAGTTTATCCGCAATCTTCGCTACATCACTTTTCACATCACATATGGGTCAATTACGACTCATTTGAAGGTCTTACACACTTTGAAAGAATCCAAACCACGTGTCCGTTTACTTATTGGCTCACATTGTAGTCGTTCATTGATTTGTTTTTAATTTACATTTTAATGAAATAATTATAACAGACTAAAATATTTGTAGTCTATTCACATCACATATGATTTTATTTCAACTAATCTAAAGCTCTTACACACTTTGGAAGAATCCAAACCACGTGTGCGTTATGTATTTGTATACAAATATATGTCTTTTATTATTTTATTTTAAATTTATGTTTATTGAAAAGGCTATAACAAACGAATAGAGCTGTAGCATATTCACGTCAAATATGATTCGATTACAACGCATCTTCATGTCTCACACCATTTGGAAGAATTTGAACCCCGTGTACTTCATCGTGTTGTTTTTAATTTACATTTAATGAAATAGTTATAACAGACTAAAAGAGTTGTGGCATTTTCACTCTCAACATATGAGCCAGTTACGACTCATCTAAAGGTCTTACACACTTTGGAAGAATCCAAACCACGTTAACCTTCACATTTAACGAAATAGTTTAATGAAATAGTTATAACACACTTTGGATGAAGCCAAACCACGTTAACGCTCACACTATACTCCTTAACCGTTTTATTTTTCATTTACGTTTAATGAAATAGTTATAACAGATTAAAAGAGTTATTGGCTCTTCATGTCACATATGAGCCGATTACAACTCATCTGAAGGTCTTACACACTTTGGAAGATTATAAACCATGTGTGCGTTTACTAATTGGCTCACACTATAGTCCTTCATCATTTTGTTTTTTATTTAAATTTTAATGAAATGGTTATAACACACTAAAAGAGTCGTAGCCTATTCACATCATATATGAGTTTATTTCAACTCATCGAAAGGTTTTACACACTTTGGAAGAATCCAAACCATGCGAGTGTTTATTATTGGCTCAAACTATAGTCATTTATTGTTTTGTTTGAAATTTACATATATTGAAATAGTTATAACATAGTAATAGAGTTGTAGCATCTTCACGTCACATATGAGTCGATTACGACTCATCTTAAGGTTTTACATAAACTAGAAGAAACCAAACCACGTGTGCGTTCAATAGTACCTCATACTATAGTCCTTCATCTTTTGTTTATAATTTACGTTTAATGAAATAGTTATAACATACTAAAAAAATTGTAGACTTTTCACGCCATATATCAGTCGTTTACGACACATCTAAAGATCTTACACACTTTGGAAGAATCCAAACACTGTCGACATTCACATTGGCTCACACTATAGTCATTCATTGTTTTGTTTTTAATTTACGTTTAATGGAATAGTTAAAGTAGAATAAAAAAGTTATATCATCTTCACGTCATATATGAGTCAATTACGACTCATCTGAAGGTATTACACATTTTCGAAGAATCCAAACCACTAAAAGAATATAGTCTTTCATTATTTTATTTATAATTTATATTTTAATGAAATATTTATAACAGACTAAAAGACTTTTAGCCTCTTCACATTACATATGAGTTGATTATGAGTCATTTGAAGGTCTTATACATTTTGGAATAATCAAACTACGTGAGCGTTGACATTAGCTCACACTATAGTTCTTCATTGTTTTTATTTTTAAAATTATTTCTAAAGAAATAGTCATAGCAGACTAAAAACGTTGTAGCCTCTTCACGTCAATTATGAGTCGATTACGACTATCTAAAGTTCTTATACACTTTGGAAGAATCCAAACCATATCTGCGTTCAGTAGTGGCTCGGGTTATAGTCCTTCATCAGGTTTTTTTTCTAATTTACATTTAATGAAATAGTCATAATAGACACTTTAATAAAATAGTCCTTCATATTTTGTTTCAAATTTACGTTTAATGGAATAATTATAACATACTAAAAGAGTTGTAACATTTTTGCGTCATATATGAGTCGATTACTACACATCTGAAGTTCTTAAACACTTTGGAAGAATACAAACCACGTGGGTATTCTCATTGGCTCACAATATAGTCTTCATCATTCTGTTTTAATTTACGTTTAGTGAAATAGTCATAACATACTAAAAGATTTGTAGCATCTTCACATCACATATGTCATGTTTACGACTCATCTGAAGGTCTTACACACTTTGGAAGAATCCAAACCACGTGTGCGTTTAGTATTGCCTCACAAGATAGTCCTTCAATTTTTTATTTATAACTTGTATTTATTGAAAAAATTAGAACACACTAAAACAGTTGTAGCCTCTTTACGTCACATATGAGTCGATTACGAATCATCTGAAGATTTTATACACTTTGGAAGAATCCAACTCACGTGTGCGTTCAGTATTGGGTCAAACTATAGTCCTTTATTGTTTGGTTTTAATTTACATTTTATGGAAATAATTATAACAAACTAAACGAGTTGTAGCCTCTTCACGTCACATACTAGTTGATTATGACTCATCTGAAAGTCTGAAAAACTTTGGAAGAATCCAAACCATGTGTGCGTTTAGTATTGGTCACACTTTAGTCATTCATTACTTTGTTTATACATTATGTTTAATGGAATAGTTATAACACAGTGAAAGAGTTGTAGCCTCTTAACGTCGCATATGAGTCGATTACGACTCATCTGAAGGTCTTACAAACTTTGGAAGAATTCAAACCACGTCGGCGTTCAATATTTGCTCACACTATAGTCCTTCATCGTTTTATTTTTAATTTACGTTTAATAATATAGTTATAACATATTAAAAGATTTGTAGACTCTTCACGTCACATATGGCTTGTTTACGACTAATCTGAAGGTCTTACACACTTTGGAAGAATCCAAAGCACGTGTGCATTTAGTATTGATAAAAAAGGAAAATACAGGTGTTTAGCATCTAATTTAGCCCGCGAATAAGGTCAAGGTCCATGTATTTAGTGGCTAAGGACTAAAGTAAATCACACATAAGAAATGAGGGACTTAAATGATAGTCCCCTAGAACTTGTTTGTAAATAGTAAAATAGTGGGGTAAGAAATCCATTCTTATAGTTATAATGGTAAACATGTAATTTCACCCTCTAGCTCATTTACTATATAAAGGACATTCCCTTTTGGGAAAAGAGGCCAATGATTGATCAATAATTATAACATTTATTCCCTTTTGTCTCTTCCATTTCTAGTAATTCACTGTTCACTGTCACATCACATGAATATTCTCTAGTCCGACCCCTTCACACGAATATCTTCGCTCCTAAGTCTCACTAAAGATTCTCTGAGCTCATCAAGTATTACTAAAACTATAGCTCTTTAACGTTTTATTTATAACTTACGTTTAATAAAATAATTATGACAGACTAAAAGAGTTGTAGGCTCTTCGCTTCACATATGAGTCGATTATGACCCATCTTAAGGTTTTACACACTGTGGAAGAATCCAAATCACGTGTGCGTTAAGTATTGACTCACACTATAGTCATTTATCGATTTATTTTAAACTGTGTATTACTGAACTAGTTATAACAAACTAAAATAGTTATAGTCTCTTCACGTCACATATGAGTTGATTACGACTCATCTGAGGTCTTACACACTTTGGGAGAATCCATCTGTGGGAACCGTTTGGTACCCAGAATTAATTTTGTAAAACCTTGAAAACTAAAAGCAAAAAATTATGAATACAGAAACTCGTGGAGAGATCGAGATTAATCCGACTAGAGACCTAGTTGGTGCCAAATCTGGAGATCATCTGATGGAGGAGCAGGCCCCGAACAAAGGCGATGCTCCGAATCGGCATGCGAAAGAACTTCTAGAGGAGTCAATTTTGGTCGTCAGGAAAAAAGAGTTGCTTAAAGACATCGAAAGATTAAATGCTGAAAGGAACGCCATGGTAGCAAGTACCAAGCGTGTCAGATCCGAGGTCCGGCAAGAAAGGGTCGAGGCTGACTACATCCAAGATGCTGTCATACCAAAAGAAAGCTGACGCAGGAAAATCCATCGGCGTTCCAAAAGACGTGCTAGATCCGAGCGAAAATATGAGTCGTCCAAGTCTAGCGAGTATACCTCGTGGAGTTCCGATAGGTCTTCTTCTTTGGAGACTGATTCGAGGTATAGGGTGGATCGAAGGCATAAAGATCCGAAGATGTATAAGCACACTCATCAGACTGGTCGGAAAAGGAGTGATTCGAGGAAGAAAAATGATGCTGGTAAAGGAAAAATGCATTCCAAAGATCATGTTACTACTCGGAAGCCACCTCAGTCTGATAACTACAACTATGATTACAAAGTCAGCAACCACTTTACTTCTCCGACCGAGGAAAGGCTATATCCCGTTACTAACGAAGGTCCGGAGAGAAGTACATACAGGGTCGGACACTACTGGAGGTCATCACCCCTCTCTCCGGAAATCCTGTCCGGGCACCTGCCTAAATGGTTTGATATTTCAAAGCTAGAGAGGTTTGATGGCACTCAGGACCCTGAAAACCATATTGAACAGTTCAAGAACTTCATGATTAACTATGATGACGACCATAAGTTGCTGTGTAGAGCTTTCTCTCAGACGTTCAAGAACGCCGCATCTAAGTGGTACAACCGACTGCCTCAAGGGTGTATAAATAATCTTGATATGTTCTGGAGTATGTTCCGGCAGCACTTCTTCGGAAGCAAGAAATTTCGTGCCAACGTAGATACCATCATTTACTGTTGACAAAAGATCAGAGAGAGTTTGAAAGAGTAAACCAAACGATTCATCCAAGTCAAGACAGACATTGAATATTGCCAAGACAAAGTTGTATTGGCCGCCTTTCGGATGGGTCTTCTTCCGGGGGTAATGAACGATAATGCTGCAGAAACACAAGCGATGACGTTCAGAGCTTTGTTTGACCAGATAGAAAAAAGAATCTTAGTCGAGGAAACCAGGGCCTTAGAGATATAATCCATGTCTCAATTCTATAAGGATCCGAACTTAGCCAGAGCAAGTACGACAACGGTGGATGTCCGACCACAAGCTACTCAACCGACCACAACTGTCCGACCGCGGGCTCAAACAGTTCAAGCAACAAACCAGACCCCTCAACGGGTGACTCAGAACCAACAGTATCATCAGGTAGGTCAATCCTTTAATAGGTGTGTCCGACCAACTCATTACGTTGAATTAACTGAGTGTATCTCCACTATCTTTGAAAAGGCCTGTGCAAACGTGCCCTTCCACAAACCTTTTCCTCTTCAGACTCCAAGGGAGCATATGAACAAATACTGCCGGTTCCATGATGATATCGGGCATCACACTAAGGATTGTGTGGCTTTGAAGAAAGAAGTCCAGTACTTGATAAAAAACGGAAAACTGGTTGACTTTGTAAAAAAGAATACCGCACTTGTGCCCAAACAAGAAGTTGCTCCGAGACAAGATGATACCATGATGATTTCCGATGTGATTGAAGAATAATTCCTAGATGTCTTTGATGTGACAACGGATTCCTAGATCCGAAGCCGGATAGGAATAGTGTAAACATGGTTGAGGAGATAATCCCCAAAGGAAAGGTCAGTGATTTATGTTCGTTTTTTGAGTCGCTAACCATTTTTGGGGGAGATACAATAGCACGAATATCAAACTACTTAAGGAAGAGGCATATCGTTAGTCTGGAAACACATTTTGAGGCGGGTGCCTCATCACACCTTTACCAGAATCCATCACCAATCACTTGCTTTGAGGACGACGACATGAGGGAAGTTGCTGGTCTGCACGAAGATACTGTGTTAATCAAAGCAGAAATTGCCAGAAACAAGATAAAAAAAATTCTGATTGATACGAGTAGTTCCGCCAATATCATGTTCATGACACCCTACAACAAGATAACCAATCCTTTAACTATCCTACGATCCGAGAGGACTATAGTGGGATTTACTGGTGCGACCACAGACGTCGTCGGAGAGTTTGAGGGAATGGTAGAGCTGGACAGGGGACCAATAAAAAAATAGTGAATGTACTGTTCATCGTAGTAGACGCACCCACATCGTACAACGCCATCTTCAGAAGGTCATGGTTGTCTAAGATGCATGTTGTGCCATCCACGATCCAACAATGTTTGAAGTACGTAGTGGCTAGAGAATGCTACAAAGCGGCGTTGGCCCCCAAGCAGTTGAAGGGGGTCGGATCCAAAAAAATAGCAATCAAAGGGGGCTCCTTTAGATTCTGATCATGTTGATGATCCGATGGGGTCCCCTGGATTCATGGTCCCTGATGAAGGCTTCGAGAATCATGCGTTTGGCCCTGAAAAAGTTCTTAAGATACGAGCAAGACTATCTCCTGAGGTAAAAGAAAGCTTAATTAGATTTCTTTTAACTAAATTACATTTGTTTGCGTGGTGTACAGAGGACGTTACAGGAGTACAAGAAGAAGTCATTTGTCACAGATTGGCTATTTGGAACATCGTTCGACCGATCATTCAGAAGCAAAGATCCTTTTCCCAAGAAAAAACTAAAGCGATAATGGCAGAAGTAGACCGTTTAACGAAAGTGGGCCACATCCGCGAATCACAATATCCGTTATGGACCGCCAACCCGGTTTTAGTAAAGAAGAAGAACGGAAAATGGCGGATGTGTGTAGAATTCACTGATTTGAATAGGGCCTGCCCTAAAGATCATTTCCCAGTTCCAGGAATATATCAACTTGTGGATTCGACATCCAGAAATCGTTTATTGTCCTTTATGGATGTGTATGTTGGATACAATCAAATCCGGATGGACCCAAGGGATCAGGAGAGCATGACTTTCATCACTAGAAGAGGCCTACATTGTTACCGAGTCATGCCATTCAGACTAAAGAATGTGGGGGCAACATACCAGCGGTTAGTGAACAAGGCATTCGAAGGTCAGATTGGCAGAAATGTGGAAGTTTATATTGATGACATGTTAGTTAAAAGCCTAAGAGATGAAGATCATTTGGCTGACCTAGAAGAAACTTTTGCTAATCTGGCTAAAATAAATATTAAGTTGAACCCAGAAAAGTGCACGTTTGGAGTAAGATCTGGAAATTTCTTAGGTTACATAGTCAGTGAGCAGGGCATCGAAGCAGATCCGGTGCAGTTAAATGCCTTATGTACTATGGATCCGCCTAGAACTATCAAGGAGGTGCAAACATTTAACCGGAAGGTTGGCTGCTCTAAACAGATTCATATCCAGCTCATCAGACAAGTGTGCTCCTTTCTTCCAGGTGCTAAGGAAAGCAAACCGATTAGACTGGACTCAAGAATGTTCCAAGGCTTTCAATAATATCAAACAACGTCTTTCATCCCCGGAAATACTAACAAAGCCAAATCCGGGGGAGAAGTTATTCCTAAAATTAGCGGTTTCTGAAGTTGCAGGCGGCTCGGTTTTAGTCTGAGAAGAATCAAGCCTTCCAAGACCAGTTTATTACGTAAGAAAAAGCCTTTTAGATGCAGAAAAAATATACCTTAAGTTAGAAAAGCTAGCACTTGCTCTAGTAACATCGGCTCGAAAGATGAGGCCCTACTTCCAAGCTCATACGGTAGTGGTACGAACATCTTTTCCTTTCAAAAATATGTTACAAAGACCTGATGTATCTGAAAGGATGACTAAGTGGTCGGTAGAACTGGGGGATTTTGATATCGAGTTCGAACCACGAACGACGATAAAAGCGCAGGCGCTAGCTGATATTTTAGTGGAATTTCATTCTGACAGGGATGTTATAGACATGGAAGAAGAGAAATCCGACTCTGAATGGTAAGTCCAAATCGATGGGGGTTCCAACTCATCCGGATGCAGAGTAGGTGTGCAATTAACTTCCCAGATGGCATCGCAATATATCAAGCAATTTGACTCGATTTTCAAGCATCAAACAATGAGGAAGAGTATGAGGCAGCCCTGGCCGAATTACGACTTGCAAAGATTTGTGGGGCTAAACGGGTCAAGTTGATTAGCGATTCTCAACTTCTAGTGAACCATGCCCTCGGGCGATCGGAAGCAAGAAAAGATCATCTGGTGAAGTATCCAGACATGCCAAAATACGTTTATTATGGGAAACCAAACATCATAAAGTTAAGAGACCAAACATTATTAAATTATGCAAGACAAGACATGATAAATCATATGAGACCAAACAATATTTTTTCGTATGACCTAAGAACCCTAGTCTCGCATCTTTATCATTAAATTGTACATGGTATCGCATGTTTATTTATGTATGGTCTCGAATGTTTATCTATGTTCGATCCTGTATATTTTTTATGTCTAGTCTCATTTGATATGTCTGGTCTCACATGTTTTATGTCGTGTATCTTATTCATGGTCTCTATTTATGTCTGGTCTCGCATATTAAATTCAAAAGATATCCTAAATGGACTGATTAGTAATGACATACTTGACTGGTACCATATCGTACTTCACCGTAGAAATAATATATAAGAAAAATGTAAAAAAATAATTATAGTAAATGTTTCCAATACTTTAAACTATTTAAATATGAAAACCTCAGAAAACTATAACAAAATCTACAACAACAACAAAGATACCATTCAAGACAGCAACATAATGATACCAATGCCAATTAAATCCTACGTAGACATAACCACACCTTCAAACCTGAGCACAACGATTAAGCCTTTAGGTATTCATAAAAAGATCACATTTCCATCCAATTTCATCAAAGTGTTAAAGAAAATATTCTAACCAATACCAAATACACTTTAATCGGGAAATTATCTGAAGGATTACCAAATATGATAATTCTCAACTAGTTTTTTAAATAAAAAAAAATCTCCGAAGAATTCAGTATTTCCAACTGGGATTCAAAGCATATTTTGATAGATTTCTCATCTAAATTTGGTATGTGTAAATTATAGTGTGAGAATGTTAGGTTCGTTGGTGCCCATTCTATGAGAATCTTCAATGGACATCTTCTTTCAATCCAAAATAAAAATGCCCCATATGCCCAATTTGAATTAGGATTGAAAACATACCAGAATTCCTTTATGGTGAGTCCTCCATCTAGTCCATTACATCCTCCATATGACAGTCACTCAAAGTCTAGATCCATGGAAAGAATCGTGCCATGTATAACGTTTGTTATGCATGGATTGAAATGGATATTACCAAAATGACCAGCTTCATCTTTGGGATGGATTCAACGACAATGATGAATGTTGGTTACATATCAGTTACAAGGAAATTCCTAAGTAAAGTAACTTATGTTATCATACAGGCCATAAAAAATATTCTTACAAAAAATACCTTCGTCAAGAACAAAATAACAAGCAAGACAATAAGGCTATCAAGCAAGATCATTACTTGAATATACCAAACTCTTCAAAGCCCATGGAAGGAACCTCCAAACTTAAACCTAATATAGTCAAGCCATCTAGCCAAACCAATTTGGAATACACTCCCGGTGAAAATCAACTTTTTAGACAAAGGAAGAATAACATCATTAGTGCTAACCAAACACATTAAATGAAAACACATCTCCATGTGAAGAAGAAATTATAGAAGCAATCCAAAACCTTGAAGAAGGTTACACTTTATCCATGAACCTTGATTATGATAATCTTGCTTTAGGAAGTCATACTCTTATGCAGCAAAACATTAGAAGTTTACCTCTCACTCCCATCCTCAAGAACAAAGACATGGGTCCAAATTTCTAGGACCTACTTAACAAAAAAATCAGAGAAGCCACCATTAGAAGAAAAAGAGAAAACATTGTTATAAAATCCATATTTGGGGCCACCCAATCTCCAAACCACAAAATAAATCATTATTAAGTTCTTAAGTTAGAATATTCTCAATATTGGAAATAAACCTTCCACGAGGAGGTTGAAATCTATTATCAATAAAGAGAAAATAAGTATTCCTGCTATTCAAGAACCCTTCATCAAAGTGGACATTCTAAATCATATTGCTATAAAACTTGGCTTTAATCATTGCTCTTCTAATTCTTCCAATAAAATTTAGCTTCTCTAGAAAGATGATTTCAACTTCACGGCTACTCCTAATCATACACAGCTTCTCTGCACTGAAGTTACCCATAGAACCCTTGACAAAGTGTTTTCTCTAACCATTGTCTATGCTAAATATCAGAGACAGAACATAAAATACCTTTGTGATTCTACTAAAATTATCTCTACTTCTGTAATGGAATGGCTGGTTATTGGTGATTTTAACTCAAATCTTTCCTATAATTAGCAAATAGGTTGTTCTTCTATTTCCATAAACAGTGCGACAGCCTTTACTGATACAATCAGAGCATGCCATTTGGATTATGTTGGTTATGTTGGTCCAAAATTCACATGGACTAACAAATCCAAATAGAAGAGTCTGGGTCGTGCCATTTTCCACTCTGCATGGTTTGATTACTTTAACAGTACTAAAGTGGTGCATATGGATAAAACATGTTCAAACCACTTTCCATTATGTGTGTCTATCTATGAAATCTGGTTTAAAGTTTTTTAGTTCCAAGACTTTAAATGATAATTTTATTTCTATTATTGAAACTAACTGAAAATTGGAAATCCAGAGCTATCCTTTATATATTTTATGGAATAAGCTTAAAAGTCTTAAAGCTTACCTCAAATTATAGAACATGATGACTTTTGCAAACATATTTGACAATATTTTGAAGGCTAAAAATATGGCTAAAAACATGGAAAAGATTTATCAGGACAACCCCAACAATAAAGACCTCAACAATCTCTCTAAGGATTAGCATTGCTCATTAAAGATTTAACTATTGAGGAAACCTATTGACATCAGAAAACCTACTCCTCCTGACTAAACGATGGTGATAAAAAAACACCAAGATCTATCACTCTTATGTCCAAAAGAAAAGAAGAAGAAATTGTATAATTAGTGTTAAAGATGGAACAACCCGGAACACTGATGAAAACCTTTTAAGCTCTTTCGCTGAATTATATTTCAGAAAGATTCTCACTGAGAACCCCTACACTAACAATCATGAAGATGCTAATTGTATGCACAATCATATTTTCAACAATATCCCTAAGCTTATCAATAATGAAGATAATTACATGCGGATGAAACATCTTAGTGAGGATGAAATATTCACAGCCATCAACAACTTAAACTCTACAAATACCCCTGGTATTGACGGATTTTATAGATGCTTTTTTATCACCTACTCGTTCATCATCAAGAAGAAGTTTTGTGTTATCATGTCCTTTTTTTCCATGGTAAACAAATTCCTCAGGGAATCCTTGATACTAGTATCTACCTCATTATAAGTCATGCAACCGAATAATATGGAAGGATTATAGGTCTATCAATCTTTGCACCTTAATCAACAAAATATATCCAAGATTCTCAATATCAGGCTAGCTACTTTTCTCCCTAATATAATTTCTAATATAGAAGGTGCTTATGTTACAGATAAATTTATATATGATAATATTATTATAGCCAAAGAAACAATCTATGATCTTAATATAAAGTTTATCTCTCGGAACATTCTTATCAAAGTTGATATGGCTAAAGCTTTCGATAAGATGTCCCACAACTTTATAACTAAAGTCGTAACATCATTTGGTTTTAATTATAACTTTGTTAACATAATTGATAACATCATTAGAAATGCTTATTCTTCTGTTCTAATTAATGGTAAGGTTGTTGGCTATTTTAATACCAAAAGAGGCTTAAGACAAGAGGACCCATTGTCCCTTCGTCTCATTATAATAGTTAAAGAGGTTCTATTAAGAGGCCTCAATAATCTTTATCAAAACAATAAGTCTATGAATTATGCATTTAGAAGAAGTTTAAAGATACATTGTATTGCATACTTATATTCACTAATAGTCTTAGCTCTATTATTTATGTCTTAAGTACATTTTTAAAATACTACCAGGATATTTGTGGTCAAACTATCAACAATGAGTAAACCAAAATCTACACAGCTAAAAGATTCTCCTCTCCTAAGGCTAACACCTTAACTAGTTCTACTGGCTTCAACACTAATTTACTCCCTACAACTTACTTGGGTGTCACTCTCAATACTAACAATAATTCTAGGAATTTTGATCCTCTTTTTGATAAAATCCGACATAAAATAAGTGAGTGGGACAACAAGAATTTATCTTACAGTGGCAGAATTACTCTTATTTCTTCTGAACTCATGGCTTTACCAATGTATTGGCTACAAAACAGTACTATCGCTAAATGTAATATAAACATCATTGAAACGGTGTTCAACAAGTTCCTATGGGGTTCTAATCAGGACACTAGCAAAATTCATTGGACTACATGGGCTAATGTATGAAAGCCATATGATGAAGGAGGCCTAATTGTTAGAAGTCTTATATATTTGCATGATACATTCTCTTGTAAGCCATGGTTGAGATTCAGGAAAAATAGTTCTATTTAAGCCAACTATAACGACAATATCTCTTGCAAGAATATACACCCGCTGCAAGCTAATTACAACACCAAATCATGCTCTCAAGTGTGAAAATAAATATCCAAGACCAAAAAAATTATTGAAGCTAAAGTTAAATGGGATCTGGGCAGTGGCAAGATTTATTTTTGGATTGATAATTGGTTTAGAAAATCCAATTTAATCATACTGAATGAAAATTCTAACAAAAATTGGTACATTCAAGATAAAGTGAAGAACTACTAGTATAACTACTCTTGGAACAGAGACAGACTCAACAACTTCTTGTCTCCTAATGACCTTCAATCAATTGATAAGCTTACAATTAATAGCAACAGGGTTGATTCTATTAGGTGGTTGGGCTCTAAGATGGAAATTTTGACACTAAGACTACATGGAATCTAATTAATAATTACTAAACAAATATAGTCTCTTCAGCAAGCTATGGAGCCCAATTACTCATAAGAAATACTCTTTTATAAACTTGAAGCTACTCAATGGTTGTGTTCCTAATGATACTACTATGCCAAAAAGGCATATGGTTGGCATCTATCTAAATGCCAATTTTGTGACAGCATTGAGAGTGCTAATCATCTATTTGTTATTTGCAAGTACTCGAGAAATCTATGGTCTTACTTTGCCAACTGTTTTAAGATCAACATAAGAAGATTTATGACTATCTCCCCGTGGTTAGGACTTGGTTTTGGTCTTCAAACAAAGGAATCCATTTAGCTAATATCTTTCCTCCTATCATCATATGGGTTATTTGGAATTCTAGAAACAAGTCTAAAATAAAAGACATTTCCTACTCAGCAAAGCCTTCAATTAGCTACATCAAGAAAATGATATATAGTCTCGATAATGCTTGCCTTATCAAAAAGAAGCACTGACACCCTTACATCTCAACTGCTATTGATATGGGATTCTATAATCATCTTCAAGCTCACAACAAACCTATCTATCTTAGTTGGGTTCCTCCTAAATCAACTAGAATCAAGCTTAACATCGATGACTCTTGTCAAGCTAATGGTGAAGCCAACAGAGGTATTATTGTAAGAGATTATAATGGTGAGTTAATTCTAGGTCAAAGCAATCTATATGGCAAGCTTACCCATTTAATGGTTGAAGCTAGAGAGCTCATGGATGGTCATCTAATATGAAAAATAAAATGCTGGATTAACGTTGATATTGAAACTGATTCACAAATCCTAGTTAATCTCCTATTAACAGATAATCACCCTGGCCTCTAAAATCTATTCTTAACTATTGTAGAAGTCTCCTTGCTTCATCTATGGTTATTGTCCACATCTCAAGCGACCAACATTAAGGTGCTGATTGGTTAGCGAATTGGACATTAAAATATGAAATAGATTTAGGGTTCAATAACTATCAGGCTTCATACTAATTAAATGCTATAATCCTTTTAGAAAGTATGGGTCTTGCCTATATAAAAAACAATACCTACCCCTGTTTGTTTCTTCTCTAAACCCGGCCTCTATTTTTCTGACCTTTGGTAGCTCATAGTTACATGAAAAGCATATACCAGTATGTTTCTTTTGAATGTTTTTCAGGTTTTAGGTTAATTCAAGTAATTTTAATCCAGTATCTACTGACTAGAAATTTCTAAAGTCTAGTATTTACCTTGATGATTCATCCCCTGATTTTGGATCCTTCTTATTCTTCAAGCATGCTTTGAACCAATAGACATAAGATTGATGATCCCCTCCTCAAGATGTAGACGGGTCCCATTTGTTGAACTCTGATAAAGATTCTTGTGGACTGAGTTAGCTAGGTGGCTTGTTGGTGCTCTCCTATTATCAAGCCTGTCTTCGAAAAATCAGAGTGTTGATTTCCTCCTATTGCCTTCTAGCGCCCAAATGTAAAACATTACTCCATTGGATTCTATTTCTCCCTCCTCTAGTTTTAATCAAATTGAATCTTCTTCATTTAAGGAAACCTGAATTAATCTCCATCCTATTATCTCTTTAGCTGATTTCTCAAACAAACGAGAATTTGAATTTTGCCAAAATTTTGAACATTGTTTTGTTCTTAGCCTAAGCTTGTTTTTAGGTCTATGGTTTATTTTATTTGGATTTGAACTTGTACTCTCTAATTCAATAAAGTTCATTATTTTGGCCAAAAAAACTAAAATAAAAAATATATTCTTTCATTCCTTAACAAAATCTACAAACACCATCAATGCTCAAAAGTCATTCATATTTGTTCTTTTATTTTACTATTTTTTGCTACAATTATTTTCAAATATGTGTATTCATCATATTATACATTATATTTTAAGCAAAAAAAACATGCGCAATTTATTTGTCACTGTCTTTATAACACTATAATTTTTTTATAAAAATGCGTAAATAAAAATCAATTAATTATAATTGCACGTATTGATAAAACAATTGTGGATATTGTGGAGGCATTAACCGAATTCATTACTGCAAGAATAAGATGGCTACACACAAAATGGTTTTACTATAAATCAGGCGGCGAGTATGGCTATAAATATTCTGTTCTATTGAAAAATATAAGGTCACTGAAAGGACCGTAAAACGTGGACAATACATTGAAGATTATAACATCAAAGTGTGAAATAGCCTACAACTTCCTATTCTAGAAATCAAACATAAACATAAAAATAAAAATTATACAATCAAGCTAATCAAAGGAGCTTTTGATATAAAAGACTCGTTTGGAAGGCCCTTCTGCCTTGAAAATATTACTCTTAAAGAATCCATATATTTTGTTCTTAATTTTTTTTAACTTTGACACGAGGTTTTTACTGTTATAATCTAACTAGAGCTATTATTGGTTTGGTATTGAACGGTTAAGTATTCGGTTCAGTCCGATTATGATTCGGTGTGGTCTATTTTGGTTCCGTTTTGTTCGTTACCGGTCTGATTTGGTCTATTATAAAATATAATTAAAAACAATTATAATTGGATTTTCAAATTATTTACTTATATAAAGTAAAAATTAAAGTTAAGTAATTAATCTTTGATTTTTTAAAACTATTTATTACCCAAATAATTTTGACAATAATAAGATGTATAAAAAAACAATCAATCGGCTTTTTAACGGTTTTATCTATTCGATTAAATATCGGTTGTACCGATTTATCGGTTTTATGAGTTCGGTTATGTAGCATGTCTATCGATTTATCGTTTGTATCGAATGGGTTCCTAATCGGTTCTACCAGTTTATCAGTTTTAACGTTTTTATCGTTTCGGTTCCTTATCTGTTCTGGAATTTAAAATAAGACTGCGAGCCTCAGTCTGATTCTTACCGGTTGACTTCTGGTTCGGTTTTCTTAACGTTGCTTGGATAAATACGACATTGAAGTCTTTTGACATTGTCGAAGCATACTATCCACTACGAGTGGCTAGACAGATGGGTCAAATTCAACAGGTAAGACTTTACGGATTTATATTTTATTTAGGATAGACTATATTTAACGCAATTTTTTGGGCTAATAGTTTCAATACATTTACCTAGTGCGATACGTCCTATTCTGACAAGATCTACTCGGGTTCGTCATGCGAACACGATTTATAATTGGGACGCATTCACTTGGAATATTTAGGATTTCTACACTATTGACCCGAGTCTGCGAGGTGGAGATTATGTTGCAGGTCACGAGGATGGTACCACAGTGGTATACACTGCATGGGTGCCAAAAAACTTGTGGTACGTACTTACCGATCTTGGTTCGCACCGCGACGATGCTCATGTAGGGGTGAACCCATCCGATTCTACTCATGCTACCAGGTTGTATGATTTGACGGGTCACTTACTCGAGATAAAGGCAATGGAGGATAGTAACCCTGGCATGTCTATGAAGGTGCTTGGAGAACCCCTTAAATGAGTGCTATCGGCTTGGCGCGAATAAATGGATTGATTGTTTTTTTGTTTTTTTGGTTTGGTAGACTTGTTACGAACTTTTTTGTCTATGTATGTTATCTTACTTTTGATATTTTATTACGATGTTAGAATTTTATTATGATGTTACGATCTTACAATGTTAGAATTTAATTATGTTTCAAATTTTATTTTTTTTAAACAAATTAAGACTTTTTTATTTTAGACCCATTTTATTTTCAGTGTGCAAAACTTAGACTTGTTTTTTTTAAACAAAATCTCGTTATAATGAGTCCCATTTTCTTTATGATGAGATGCACCAAAAAAATATCTCCTGCCTAAAAAATATCTCTCGGCTAAAAAATGGGTCCCGTCAAATATGAGTCCCGCAAATAATTATCCTCCGAAAATGACTCCCTCCAAAAAATTATAACCCCCAAATTAAATTTCCCTATAAGAAGGACCTGAAACCGAACATTCACAAACCAAAAACAAACACAAAAAAAAACAAACACAAACCAAAAACAAACACAAAATCCTTTAGAGATGGAGTTCAGTGTACATGAAAACTTCCAGTTGTTGTATGCGGTAAAGATTGTCCGCCAAGAGATGTTCGTTGATACGAGCGATGCCTTTTTCGATAAGGTGCTATGTAGAATTTATTTCGATTACGGCCGGTTAGGTGTAAAAAATCATACAACACGCATTCGTGACGAAGTCAAACACACGTAAAATTTTGTAAGACCTCTCTAGCGTCTGTTGTTCTTGTCTTTCAAATTTAAGTAACAAATGTCTTTAGTGTGGAACATAACAATGGTAGACTACATTACGAGGGATATGATTTTGTATCGGGAGGATAGGATTGCAAAGAAGGAGGTGGAGGATGATGTTGAAGACAGCATGGGATACAACTTCGAATACTAAGCAATATGCTTTCTTCAGTTGTGTTTTGAGTTTTTAAGGTTCCAATGAGTTGTTGTTTGAGTTTTTGATTTTCTTATATGTTATTTTATTTTTTATGTTTTGCTAACTTGTTGTTTGAGTCCGATGTTGTTTTCATTCAACTGTCTTACTTTGTACGCACCTAATTGAAGTCAAAATTTACTTTTCGTTTTTGTTGTGTTTTTTCCTATGAAGTTAGTGTAGCGACGTTACTTAATCAATACTTATGTTGGAGTATAATTTTAAATTTAACAACTATGATTGAAACAATTTGTTTTTAAGTTTCCAGAATGGTATCGCGCACACATTTGCATGGAAATGTGAAAATATACACACGTCTATGTGTGACGATGTATACGTCTTCGTGCACAACCGTGTGTAGATTGGCACATTTGCACGCGAATGTGTGCGAGATAGTGTACTAGAAACTTAGAAAAACAATTTTAGTTAGTTGCATTAGTTTGATTTTGTGATATTTGTAAGCTGGAAATAAGTCTTAAAAATAAGTCTTAAAATAAATTTAGACAAGTCATAAGTTGCGAAAGTTATTAAAAATAGCAAACACAAGAGATATAAAAAAATCGAACAAATTATGCATCACCGGACAAATCGTAGAATTGATCATCTCCATCTTGTAATGTAGGTGGTTGTATTGGTTTGATTTGACGATATTTGTTGAGACGTTTGTCTAGCGGAATTTCCGAATTTATAACGTCATCGCTAGTGCAGAATGCAAACCAACAAGGGTGTATATCCGGCGACGTTCCATCTAAGTAACAAAATGAAGTAACGAAATAACAACAAACAAAGAATTAACACAGAATATTAATTTACTTACTCTCATAAAATGGTTACCATGCAAATGAAGATACGTGTATGAAAGTTGGAGAGATACGCAGTCTGTCATACATTGATATTGAGTGGCTATCACCAAGCCAAAGTCGGGTAATGTCATCCAGTATCTCTTAACTCTCTGGTATATTTTAAAACAATCCAATCTTCATAGGTTATCAACACGTTGTGCACTATCAAAAACCCTTTCCCATAGATCATGTTGATCGGAACATTCGAGCATAAAATTATACCTAACTTGTTCTCATGAATGTACATTATCGTATATCGATAAAGCTACGTCCCTATATCTACAATTACTGCCAGGAGCTACGTCTTCGAAACTAGTTATGTAGTCATGTAAGTAATTGGGAAAATAACTCTCGTACGCGCTATATTCTTTTCCCTTATTCAATGTTTTGATCGAGTCACTTTCTACCTTTTTGGTTGGGATTTTGAGTTGGGTTTGGCTTTAGGTACTTAAAATGCCTTAGCCACCGAGGTGACCGTGCTACCTATCGTACCGGGAGTGCTAGCGCCTAAACAACCATCGTATTCGAACTCTGATGGGTTCCGTTTAATTGATTTGTCCGGGCTGGGTTTTTTCGACCTTTAGTGATAACCGTCTCTTTAAGTTCCAAAACATGAATTCTCGCAGGACCTAGAATTTGCATTATCTTATTTATTATGTGATCTTGCACTTGTATATCGTAAGTTCGGATGGTACTATCTATTAAGGAAAGTTTTCTTGTAACCTAATCTTCGGTACCAATGTTATCCATAAATTTGATCTCTAAAGTACTCTAATAAACATCACATTTATCCGTTTGAATGGCCATGCCTTCTTTCACGATCATAACGCACTCACATGGACACTAGTAAATATGTGTTTTCATTAATAACACAACCACACGTTCGGGAATGAACCATAATTCCACGACTTTTTAAATATTTTTCTCTATTATTTCTATGGTCGTACATGAAAGTTTACCTTTGTTTTCGCTATAAATAGCCCCCTAGATGTGTGTATAGGACAAAACCCACTTCGTTTGAATATTTCAAAGATCTAAGAGTGTTGAATTTCAAGCAACAAGTGAACTTTATCCCAAAATTGCTCAAACATGCATAGACTTATGCTGATTGCCTATTTTAGGCTCGAGTGAGCACTACGCGCCCTATAACATAAAATTAAATTATTTATAAGTATAACACTCAATATAATTAAGTAATGTACAAAGATGATAATATGACTCATTGATTGTTAGTGTGGTTACCCAAATGTTTAAATTTGTTCGTGTGAATATTAAGAAATTTGTGTCCGTGAAGGTCTATCCATTATTTCATGATGTAATTGGGAACCTTGGGACAATAGGCATATGCTTGGTGTAACTCGGCAAGTTTTTTGTTATAATCTTCGATTATCGCCGAATGGGAAACCGAGGCATAAAATTTGAGGAACTCTTCAACCATGTCCGCTTTGGGAAAAACTTTCTTAGCTTAGGAGGAAATGTTCATATTGATATGTCAAGTGTATAACATATGAGTTGCATCCGGAAATACATCCTAGACAACGTTCATTTAAACCAACTCCTTATCGGTGACGATAATATTAGGTAATGCGCACATGTTATTCATCACAACTCTTCTTAGAACGCTCAATCCCCATGTGTAGTTCTCTTGCTTCTCGGAGCTAAAACAAACAAAAGCTATACAAAAGGACTTGTTTGTAGAATTTTGGCCAACTATTTCTAACAAAGGAATTTTATACCTTGTAGTCTTATACGTGTTATCCATTATAAGAACTTGAGGAAAAATACACAATAAATTAATTCTTGTAGGATGGGTAAAAAAAATTCAAGCATCTCGTTCATTGCTTTGTTTGTTCGCTCCCAAACATAGTACTAGTATTGACCGAACAAGTATTACATTTTGGTTTTACCCGTTTTATCTACCACATGACGTTTTTACGCATGTTGTAGATGGTACGCATGATAAGTGTAAGAACTGATTTTTGTGAGTTTACAAACATACTCCTCTTCCTCCGCTTTTATCCTCGCGGCTCGTGAATGACCATCTAAGTGTAAGAACGGTTGGTGGTTGTGTTTTCCATTTTTTACTACCAATTTCCAATAACTGGGTAGTTTTAAGACCAGATTTCCCCTTACCATGAACGGACAATCGTATTTTATAATGAATACTCTTGGCGATTCTTCACAATCCCCGGTTTGGCTCTCGGTTTGTAGACGCCGTGCCTCTCGCACTTAAAATATAGACTCAGATTTTTGTCGTTTTTACTACCATTGTCATCTTTGTCGACCAAAATACTTAATCTTATACTTTTGCTTTCCTTATCAACCCATGCAATCAATTCGTATTCAGTGTAAACGCTATCCGTGGTAAAACAAATTTATTATAATCGATCATGTTACATGGTGCTTGTTCAGGTTCCCACAGAAAGCATAAAAAATAAAATTACTACAATATCCTAATTCATTAAATTGAACAACAAAATAACTCCTTTCATAAACAACAAGTTTTTTTTTACAAAATAACAACTAAGTAACTCATTCAATTGTTAACAAGTTCATATATGTATTTAAACATTGAAATAAAAACACAAACATGAAATAATACCTTAAATTGGAAAATTTCAACATGAAATAATTTCTTGGATTTGGAAAAGTTTGGCATGAAATCGTGCCAAGTTTTGGAAAAATTCGGTATGAAATCGCACATAGAATTGCCAAAATTCGGCACGAAATCGTGCCAGGATTTGGCAAAATTTGGCACGAAATCGTGCAATGATTTGGCAACATTCAGCATGAAATCGTGCTTGAAATTGGTAAAGTTTTGCACAAAATCTTGTTTGGATTTGGCAAAATTACGTGGCGTGCGATTTTAGGTAAATTAACGCATGTTCTTGCGCAATTTTGCATCTTCACGTATGTTTTTGCGTGCTGATGTACATACTACGCGCGTAAGAGTGCGAATTTCAGTCCGTATGTCTAAAACGTTAAAATTTACCTCAAAGCCTATATCTAGATGGTCAGCTAGTGGTTTCTCCTCGTCCGAATGAAAATCTTCGAGATTGCAGCTAAAATCATTGTTATAGTCACTCAAATCCATTATATTAAAGATATTTGGGGATGTTTTTGTGATTGTATGGGTTTATAGTTAGTTTCAAAGGGATGAGTAAGTGGGAGAGAGTGGGTAGAAGTGAGTTGGAGGCTGAATTTGAGGTTTTTATATTGTGGGGTAGTTTGATCATTTCACATTCAATGAATTTTTTTAATTTGGAGGTCTCACTATAAAAAAAATATTTGTTTAACCTAGCCCATTTTGAATATTATACATAAATAAAACTAACTTTTATTACTACCTTGTAAGTTTGTTCAACCAAATCGATTAAAACAAATCAAATCTTGATTTCATTGTTTAGATTATTGTCATTGCTATTTTTAAAAATTGTTATTTTTAAAAACACGATCATTCTCATCATTTTGTTATAAACTTTTTAAAAGAAAAGAAACTTTTAACTTATGACATAAATAATAATAATAAACTGAAATTTATTCGATGAATTTGATAAATTATTTTTATCAATTGTTTATGTTGTATGAGTTGAATAATAACTTTTAAGACAATCAATTCAATAATAATGATAATTTTCTTTCATCACATCAAAGATAAGGCTCAAGAGTTTAAATGTTTTTGTTAACTTATGTCACCACGCTAAGCCTATCTCCTATCTCTTTCTACAGACGTTTATATCCCAAACATATAAAAACAAAACAAATTATCTAAAACTTACACATCCAAAATTTGTCATGACATTACCAATGAAAACATGGTTTTGGTGTCCACCTTGCTGGAGATATTCAAGAATATGCCCTGATCCTATATTGTCATCTACTAATGTTGTAGTGCACTTTCAATTCTATTATTTATGTGCAGTGCCATTTTGACAAGTATCTTTTGCTTCTAACAATTTTCAAGATGAATAACAACACTAATAATGTTTTTTTGTGTTTCTCTTCTTGGTGTTCTTCGTATCGGTAACTCCAGCTCTAGCTCTTACTCTTACTACAAGTAAGTGTTTCGATTACAGTTTCAAATTTATATTATACTCAAACTTATTTTGATTTGTTGAAATTGATGAACAAAGGACCGACTGCATCTTTAGCTCCAACACAGTCAAGCCATTTTGAGTGCACCGAGACAATTGCTGGATTTCTAGATCCAGATGATTTCACGCTCTGCACAAAGAGTTGTTTTGGGTTGTACGGTCCTAATTCCACCTCTTCACTGGTAAAATGCAAACGTCAAACCCACATTTGTGATTGTCAATGTGTGTACAACTGCACAAATGAAGCAACTAAGTCCGGAGATGTTTTGATTTTGTTACTTCTAATGCTCATCTCATTCTATGTCACTCTCTACTAGTTAAGCAGTGAAGTCTCTCGTGAGCTTGTCTTGTTCGTTTCTCTGTCTTCTTTAATCTTTATGATTAATTGAGTTGTTTTAGTTAAGGAAGATCTATTAATATCTATTAGTACATGATAAAAAAGTTATGTAATTCTATCGCCGTTGGTGTTCGGGTGGATAGCGGTACACTATTATTTAACTATTCAAACTCCAAATTCTAATTTGGTGGAAAAAAATCGGAAAAGATTAAAATATAAATTTATAATAAACAAATATTATATATAGTTATAGTTTTCTTGTCATCTACCAACCATTTTCTCGAACTGCTAGCTATATGTGAGTTTAAAGTTTTGTCTCAAAAGTGTCGGACCCGGTTCGAATAGTTCAATAACTTTATTGTTTTATTGGAGTTAGTAAATTTAGGTTGAAAATTATGATTAACTTCGTTCTTGTTTTAAAATAACTATTGGTGTTGACCGTATACTTTCCGGATTGAGTTGCTTTTGCATATGCTAATGGTATATACATTTTCTTTTGTTTAAGAAAAGTTACAGTTCTGACGTTCTCTTCAAGAAACCAAAAAGCCTTTTTTGAAAGTTAAGTTAGTCTTCTTCTTCCTTCAATCAAATCAAATCAAGAAACCAAAAGCCTTTTTTAAGGTTAAGATAGTCTTCTTCTTCCTTCAATCAAATCTACTGATTTGATGGAGCATTCAAGCAACAATTAGCAGAAGAAAGATAGGAAATCTAGTTCCTATGTTGAAATTGTAAAGAAAAATTTGAAAATAGAGGAAAAACATAAATTCAATCCTGAATTTAAGGAAGTCAAACCAAAACTAAATACTCTTTAGTTGGCAAGTTCTCCCATGGGCTTCCAAAGCGAAGCATCTTGCTTCAGTTCCTCGAGTCTTTCAAGTTCAAAGAACCGTTTAGATACAAAATTTGGGATTCTAGACACATAATTCTGGAATTTGACTCAAAACAAGATTATGCAAAGATGTTTCAAAGAGCTGTATGGACTATGTAGGAACTGCAGTAATGAGGCTTTTAAAATGGTCTGGGGACTTCTCAAAAGAAAGCTCAATAGCACCGGTCTGGATAAAGATAGATATGCCAGAAACATTATTTGATGAAAGTGTGGTCAAGACGATTGCTTCTATGATAGGAGAAAAGCTGGTAGTGAAAATCCCTGAAGAAAATAGACTGTTTTCATCATGTTCAGCACTCGTGGAGATTGATGTCAATTCTAAACTTCACTCAGATGTTAGGATTGGCTTCGGTGATAACTTTGGATACTGGGTAGAATAACGTACACAAATCTTCCGTTATATTGCAATCAATGTTTTCATCTTGGTCACAGTAATGATGAATGCAAGAAAGTGAGTAAAGACCAAGAAGTTGAAGAGGTTGCTAAGAATAAGAAGGTTAAATCAGTTATAACTAAGAAATCGTTAAATAAAGATAAATGAAAGATTCAAGTTGCAGTAACAGAGGGCTTCAAAACTCCTGAGCAAGGAGAAATAATTGAAGCTATTCAAACATTAGCCTTGGGAATGACACATGATAATGGCTATGTAAACATGGTGTTTGAAGATGATAACTCTCCCAAGGAAAGCTTGAGAAGTCTGCAACATTCTCTTGCTAAGAAGTGGATATCAAACTCTCTAGAATTCTTTAGGGAAAGAAGCCAGGAAGACCAGGATAGTATAGATCAAGGAAACAATAAAAAGCAAATGATAAGTGAACCAACGGTGTTAGATGGAGAAGATACATGTCAAATGGATCAACTCAATGTTAGACATCAGAAGGAAATGCAAAAGCAAAGTGGAAAAATGGTAAATGATGGAGACGATAATGAGCAAACTGACTACTACAATGTTAAGGATAAGAATGTGGAAGAAGGAGAAGCAAGCTTTAAAGAGATCTTTGATAAAAAGATAAAAATAGCCAAAGGCAAGACTAAAACAAGAAGTAAGATCATCAAAGCATTGCAGTTCAATGAATCAAGTAAATCAAAATCCTCTAACTCCCTTAATGATTAGTATTATAAACTCGAACATTCGTGGCATTAAAGATAAAGCTTCCATTCGTAGGCTCAAATTCCTTGCTAAGAAAAATAAAGCTAAAATGATTGATATCCAAGAACCTCTTGTGAATGCTAATGCTATTGGTAGTATTGCTGCTAAACTTGTCTTTGAAAACTTTGCTTCTAACATCACTAATAAAATATGGATCTTTTGGCATTATGATATTTCTGTAACCATTTTAAATGATTTTAACCAAAGTTTAAATCTAAGAGTTAGCCTTTTCAATGTTAATTAGCATGTTATGATTTCTGTTGTTTATGCTAAATGCCAAAGAATCAATAGAATTGAACTTTGGAACTTTCTCAAAAGCATTGCTAATACTGACTTATGTTGGTTGATTTGTGGAGACTTTAATGTTGTTTGCTCTATTGAAGATCATATTGGCTGTAGTACTTTTTGTATGAATAACACTAATGATTTTAATGACATGATTACTTGCTGTAATGTTGAAGATACTGGTTATATTGGTTCAAAGTTTACCTGGTCTAATGGTTCCAAATGGAAGAGATTAGATCGTGTCTTCATCAATACTAACTGGACTAATAAATTTAATAATACTAAGATATACCACCTAGCTAGAACTGGATCAGACCATATGCCTATGATTATATCTTTTGCTAATGATTCTCCTAAAGTTAAATCTAGTTTCAAGTTTCAAGAAATGTATATTATGGAGGAATCATTTCTTTCTTTTGTTGAAGACAACTGGATTCTTGATCTGATTGGTGATCCTTTGTACATTCTTTGGAATAAGCTCAAAAGGCTGAAGAAAGGCTTAAAAATATAGAACAGAAATATTGTTGGGAATATCTTTAGTAAGGTTCAAAGCTTAGAGGATGAGGTTTACACAAAGAGCTTAATCACCAGAACCTTCAATCTTCTGAATCCAAAGATGAGCTTGCCAAATTTAATGCATTGTTGATAAAAGCTCATAGAATGGACGAAATGTATTGGAAACAGCAATGCTACTGCAATTGGATGATTGATGGTGATAAAAACACTAGATTCTACCACAGCTTTATTTAAAAGAAGAGAAGAAGAAACAACATTAAAGGAATCAAGAGTGGAGAGATTTGGATCAGTGACTCAAAGGAGATTTGTTTGTCTGCTGTTGATTTCTTTAAGCATGCGCTTGCTGATTACCCTTATGAAAACAATAATGAGGAAGATAGATATATGAATAATGATTTGTTCAACAACATCCCTAATTTGGTTACTTCTGAAGATAACAGAATGTTGCTTAAAGCTCCTGATGAGAATGAAATATGGAACATTATTAAGCTCATGGATCCTACCAGTGCCCGAGGTGTGGATGGTTACACTCACAGTTTCTTTAAAAATTGTTGGCATATCATTAAAACTGATATGATTAATGCTATGAAAGACTTCTTAAATGGTAAGAATATCCCTAGAGGCATTTTTTCTACAGGTATTTGCTTAATACCTAAGCTTACTAACCCTACTTGTTGGAAAGACTATAGGCCGATCAATTTATGTTCTTTGCTAAATAAAATCATGTCTAAAATTGTTGCTAATAGGCTGGCTCTGATCTTGTCAAGTATCATTTGTCCAAATCAAGGTGGTTTTGTTCCTGGTAAGAATATCCATGAAAACATTTTGATTTGCAAAGAGTTAATATGTGATATGAATAGAAAGGTTAAAGATAACAATATTCTAATTCAGCTTGATATGTCAAAAGCCTTTGACAAGTTAACTCATTGCTTCATCTTAAAGGTTTTGAAGAAGTTTGGCTTCTCTTCTAGGTTTATTTGTCTTATTAAGAAAATTATTAATTCTGTTAATGTTTCTATGCTTGTTAATGGTGAAGTATTTGGATTCTTTAAAACTACTAAAGGTCTTCGTCAAGGTGACCCTATATCTCCTTATCTTTTCATTATTGCCGAGGAATTGTTTATTAGAGGTATCAACTCTCTTATTAATAATAACAGATGTATGAAATATAGATATATAAGAAATATTAGTATAAACACTCTTGCGTTTGCTGATGATATCTTATTGTTTTCTAACTTCAAATAGATAAGCTGTGTACCTTCCTTGAAAAGTACCAAACTCTTTCGGATCAGGTTAATAAAGAGACAACTAAGGTCTTATTGGCTAAGGGTATTAATACTGACAAGATTGATATTATTTCGAATATCTCTGGCTTTTCTTCTAGCTACTTACCTACAGATTATCTTGGAGTCAGAATAAATACAAACAATAGAATCAGCAACTACTACAAATTAGTCTGCAAGATCAGTAACAAGATCAATGAGTGGAATGTTTCCTGCCTTTCTTTTGCTGGAAGGCTTACTTTAGTCAAGTCTGTTTTGTTAAACATTATTCTTTATTGGATGCAGACTAGTGTGCTTCCTAAAGGTATTATTTCTAAACTAGAAATCATCATGAATAGATTCATTTGGGGCTCTAATCAGGCTGAAAAGAAAGTGCATTGGTGCAAATGGGACACATTGTGTAAAACTTATAGTGAAGGTGGTCTTAATGTTAAGAAAATGGATGATATTCAAACTGCTATTTCCTTCAATTTATGGGCTGCATTTAGAAAAAACAGTACTTTTTGGTCTAACATTATGCATAGCATCTATTGTCCTAATCATCATCCTTTACAAATTAGTCCTTTTAAAACTGACTCTATAGTTTGGAAGAGAATGATCAAAGTTCGTGATCATGCTGAAAGCTATATCAAGTGGAAGTTAGGTAATGGTCAGGTTGATTTTTGGTTAGATAATTGGATTGATTCTGAGCCTATTTTAACTCTTAATAGCAGTGACAATAACTTATGGTTCACTGCTGAAAAGGTTAGGAAATACTGGTCTAATAACACATGGAATTTAACTTTAGTATACAACATTGTCCATCCTAATACTATTTCCTGCATTAATCGTTTATCTATTGATGATAATAAAACTGACTTAATGATTTGGAGCTTAGCTAAGAATGGAAATTATAACTTGAAAGATACTTGGGATGGTACTAGAGTTAGGTATAATACTGATTCTGTCTTTCAAAAGATTTGGAACAACTTAACTCCTAGTAAAAGCTCTTTCATGCATTGGAAAATTCTTAATAATTACATTGTTCTTGATTCTATTGTTAAAAAAAAGGCTTTGCTCTTGCTTCTAAATGTCAGTTTTGTGACAACAGTGAAACTATGAATCATCTCTTTATAACTTGTAAGTTTGCTTGGTCGATTTGGATACACTATGTTGTTATCTTTAGAGTATATATATCTAAACAGATGAACATTAAGCATCTTACCAGATTATGACAAGTGCCAAAGACTTCAAAAACTCAGGTCAGAAGTATACTCCCTTCTCTAATCTTGCATAATATATGGAAAGCTAGAAATTTACTTAAGAATAAGGGTATAACCACTTGTATTAGTTCTATAATTAACCAAATCAACTCTAGCATTCACATTCTTGATATGAATTTTTTTTTAAACAAAGCTCATTGGTCTATTTGTCCAAAAGCTGTTATTATTCTAGGATGTGTTAACCAGTTGAAAGCTGTTAATAGGCCTTCTTATATCAACTGGATTTTACCCCCTACTGGTAGACTTAAAATGAATTTTGATGCTTCATGTCTAAGTAATGGTGAAGCTAGTGGTTCTGTAATTTTTAGAGACGGTAATGGCAATCTGGTTAGAGGTCAAAGCTATCTTTATGGCAAGTCTACTCTCTTATTTGCTGAGATTAGAGCTTTTCTGGATGGCTTACTTATTTGCAAAGTTAATAACTGGAATTTGGTAGATGTTGAATTGATTCTTTAACCACCATACTTGGATCATTAACCAAAATAGTAATGTCTACTGGTATATCAGACCAATTATTGATTGCATTCTTAAACTTATTCCTAGCAGTATGTCCATTTCTCATATATTTAGGGAGCAAAATCATGTTGCAGACTGGTTAGCTCAATACACTTTGAAAACTAAATCTGTTTATAACATTTTGCCTAATTCTATTCCTCATGATCTCAAGGCCATTATGATTTTAGAAGCTCTTGGCCTTGGTTATATTTCGACATGATTCATTTCCTGATTTCAGCATTGAAAATGATAAATCTATTGTTCTTTGTAAAATGATTTGCTAACTAAATACATTATATTCTTGTTGAGGATAATGGTGTTGAAGCTTTCCTAACCTTGCTCGAAATATGATGTTGCTACTGATTGATTCTTTCATAAAAATGGCTCCACTAGAGATTGATGCTGATCTGAGGTGACGATGCTGCTTCAGATGATGAACTGATGTGAAGACTGCTTCATATATTGGATAGTTGGCTTATGTTGATGTTGCTGATGATTGCTAGCATCAGTATGCTGTTTCTGAGCTCTAATTGCTTCTGCTGGATTAATGAATGCTTCTTTAAAAAATTTCAAGACTTGTTGGTTTGATGGATTCGTATTTCTTGATGCTTCTCTAGTGAAGATTTTCGAAATAGAGTTGTGAGCAAGCTTAGTGTGCTAAAGGCTCTTGAAGTTTGAGTCTTTAAGCTAACTCCTAAATTAGGGTTTTAATTCAAGTTTTCTTGAATTTGGGCTTTGGCGCCTTTGTATTTTTAAAATTCCAATTCTGCCTTTGTAAATAATATTTTATTAATAAATATTTCTTCTTAAAAAATAACTATTGGTGTTATTTTTATATCAAAACATTCTTTTCATATAAATATTTTTGCTGATTTTGTTACCTATTTGATCATCGCGAGTCATCCCAAATAAATATTTATCATAAAAAATGATTTTGATATAAATATAACACAAATAATATTTTCGTAAACGCAATAATAACTTATCATGATTTCAACAAACTAATTTTAAATTTAATGTGATTTTTAGTAATATATGTTTTTCGAACCCTATCTTCAACTAGGGCCGTTATCGGTTTCGGTTCGGTCAGAAGATCTTCAAGCAGCTCTTTCCAATAGTGAAAAAGAGAATACAAAACTGATTAAGGAGATGGCCACAGCCAAAACTCAGTTTAAGAAAGAGAAGCAAATGGTTGTCACTGCTGCTTAAAACGAATGCAGCAAGGACATGTTTGCAGCTATTAATAATGGCAAAGAAGAGACAACCATTGCCTTCATTCGAGAATTTCATGTAGCTTATCCAAAAATAGACCTTTCTAGTTTTTAGAATGATATCTCTATCGAACGACGTCCCAGTGAAGCCTTCGATCCTATCCCAAGCTCGCCATCAGAGGAAGAAGAATCTTCCGAAGAGAACTCATCTGAATGAATTTTTACTATTCTTTGATTTCTCATTATCTTTTTTGTTTCTATCAACCTTGTGTCATATGTACTCTACTTTATCGAATTAATCTAATTAACACATGCTTTTGTTTATACTTCATATTTATTATCAATGTTAATTTTCGAAGTTAAAATTGAATAGAATGCCTTAAATGACTTTTTCCAAATATAACTCTGCAAATATTATAATATACTTCGAAATTCTCAATATGTAACACTTTGAATATCATAATATGGTTTTTAAACATGGTGCCTCAAAAATCATAGTGCATTTATTGCACGTAGCACTTCGATATATACATAACGCCTCATTAAAACCTTGTTAGGCCAATAAGGTATGAAAGAGTGCGCCATTCACTCAAAATAGTAACAATTTTAAAATATAATTAGATCCATTCCCAATATAATTTCAAATGATGTATATCCCACGGGTGTTGAAGCATCATCCCTTGAATATCACAAAGGCGATAAGACCCTGGTTTTATAATTTCAACAACCATATAAGGTCCTTCCCAATTCGGGGCCATTTTTCCAAGGTTCCTTTCCTTTGTATGTAAAAATATTTTCCTCAACACTTTATCACCCACTTTGAACTCTCATCTTTTTACCCTCGAATTATATCGATTCCTCATAAGAGTTTGATAATGGAATACATTTAAATGGGCTCGAATTCACTTTTCCTCAATCAAATCCAAACTCATTCTTCGAGCTTCTTCATTTAACTTGTCAGCATACTGAGTTATTCTAAAAGATGATAAGGTGGACTCTACAGGGCTAACAACATCAATGCCATATGCTAAAGCAAAAATTAGTTTCCTTAGTAGCTTCATTGGGAGTTGTTCGATAAGCCCAAAGTACTTCTTGCAAATAATCAGGCCATTTTCCTGCTGCTCATATTAAATTCTTTTTTAACCTTTCTAAAATAGTCTTGTTCATTACTTCCACTTGTCCATTTGCTTGAGGGTGAAAAGGTGTAGAGAAACATTTCTGAATCCTCTCCGAAGCATAAAATATAGTCATCTCTTGATTATTAAACTGAGGGTCGTTATCTGTAGTAATTCTTCGAGATACTCCAAAACGCAAACACATACTATTGACTATGAATTTGATCACATCTTTAGCTTTAGTCCCACATAAGGGTTCTGGTTCTGACCAATTTGTGAAATAATCCACTGCGACAACTATCATATAACGCCCTTCAGAGGTCATTGGCAATTGACCTACCAAATCTATTCCTCATCTATAAAAAAGAATATCCTCGGTAATATTCATAAGTGGAATTGTTAGTTTATGGATAATAAAACCCTGCCAACAAAACCCGGCGAGTTAATGCCTTGAACCCACAATGTGCTTACCCCTCTATGCCGTGTAATTCTGAAAAAATCTTCAGTGATTCTTGTTTGCTCAAGCATCATAACAACGACCTACTTAACGCTATTTTATACAGAATTCCATCTAACACTATGTAACTAAAAGCTTTGCCCCGCAATGTTTTAGACAATTTTACATCTCATGCTAAATCTTCTTTATTTAAAAAATTCAAAATATCAGTCCTTCAGTCGCCTCGTCTTGTATCATAAGTGACTAACAGTTCCTCCATATAATCACACTCATCTAGTTGAATTGATATTGAAGGAATTTTCTGTAACAAAATCCAAGGATACTCCTCCTTATATGTAATGTCTGCCAAAAAATCAGCCACAATTTTACTTCCTCGAGTTATGTGTTCCATCTTGACACAATCAAATAAAAGCATCAGATTTCGAATCTCGCGAAGATACAAAATTAACCTATCCTTTTTTACTCACTAATACTGCACTTACCGCAAAATCAGATACCGCAATATACAAAAAGAGTTGTTTTCTATCTCGAGGCTTAGACAAAATTTCTGGTGATGACAATAATTTTTTAATACTTGTAAATTCTGTTTCACAATCCGAAGTCCACTCAAACTTTTTCAACACTCGCAACAATCTAAAGAAAGAGAAACATTTATCAGAGAATCTAGAAATAAATCTATTAAGTGCTGGTGACCTTCCCGTTAAGATCTGTACTTCTTTAATAGTTCGAGGTTACTCTATAGATACCACTGCTTATAACCATTCTGGATCAGACTCTATTCCTTTTTCACTAATTGCATAACCCAGAAATTTCCTTGTCTCCTTTAAATCCTTCAGATGGGCCTCATATACCAAACGTTTTACCACAATGTCATCAATGTGTACCTCCATGTTTTTTTCCGATCTGCGTAGCAAATGCCTTATTCAGTTATCTTTGGTAAGTGGAACAAACATTTTTTAACCCAAAAGGCAAGCCTCTATCTGTGACAAAAGTGGTGCATTCTTGGTCCTTCAGATCCATTTGGATCTGATTGTATCCTGCAAAAGCATCCAAAAATGTCAATATCTTATTTCTCGAAGTGGAATCAATCAATTGGTTTATCCGAGGTACATGGAATGGATCCTTAGGGCAAGCTCGATTCAAGTCTATAAAATCGACACACATTCTCCACTTAGCATTTCATTTTTTACCAACACTGGATTCGGTATCCATAAAAGATATTGTGACTCTCTTATATGCCCAACTCTATATAACTGATCGACTTCGGAAACAATGGTCTTTGCCTTTTCTACCGAAAATGCACGCTTTTTTAGCAAAAATGCACGCCTTTTTTTAATAACAGTTTTTACCGTCGATTTAATAGCCAAGCTGTGGTAAATTACATTAATTAGAACCCCTACCAAATCTTCTGTTTTCCAAGCAAAAACATCCAGATTATGAGATAAAAATTGTAAAAGTTGTTGACGTAAACTCGGAGTCATCAAAGTTCCTAATCAAAGCACTTTTTCCTCAGAAAAAATAAATTCATCAATTTCTTCTCTTACCGCTAATAACCATGGGGTTTCCCTCGGATCGTCAAATTTTTCCTCCAATTCCGAGGTCAAACCCTTTAATTTCTATTCATTATATTATTGCTGCCCAAAACCCGAATTCGAAGCGCAATAACGTAACATTCCCTATCAACCTTTTGATCGCTTCGAACAACCCCCACACGATCTCCGATACCATATTTGAAACATTGATGAACTGTTGATACAACACCATAAATTCTTGATTGCAAAGACCTCCCAAGGATTACGTTATAGCAAGTTGGGAAATCTACCACCATAAAGAGTACTTGAACTTTCTTCTTAAAAGATCTTTTTCCAGAGCTTACTTCCCATTCAAATTCACCTATCACTTGAGCAGTTACCCCCGTAAAGTCAATAATTGTTCGCTCTGATTGAGAAATTCGACGATGGTTGCGCATTCTATCATAAGAAGATTTAAAAAAGACATTCGCTAAAATCAGAGTATCTATCAATATTCGTCGAATTCCCATGCCCGCAATCTCTGCTCCAATAACCACTGCATCCTCATGTGGGCCTACAGTGCCCCTCAAATCATATGCATCGAATAATATAAAAGGAACATCCATTTTTCCATAGTATCATGTACAACCTCGTTAGAAATTACGTTCTCGCAACTACCCGAATCGATGACGAGTTTGAAAACTTTTCCCTTGATGGTGCATATGGTATAATCATCAACAAATTTTGACCATTGTTTCAAATTTCTGAAATGTTGATACATGATCATTGCATAATTAAAAGGTAAAAACGTAACCCTCATATGGTTCACAAATTCAATTAAGCTGAAATTTTAGATTTACCTTGTCGCATATGAGTCTGTTTCATATGTTGCCACTATAATGCAGCCCAACCATAAAATGTTTTTGGCATCAATTGGACTCTTTTATTATCTGGGACATCTTTGAGGTCTAAAACTTCACCTACTGATGCAATCCAATCTAAAAAACTATTTTGGTTGAAGCCCTCTATGTAATTTTAGAATATCAAGTTGAATCTTGATTCCCATAAATTGTTTATATTTTTAATGTAATCACGATCAGGAAGTTGATCAAAGAGTGGTTTTCTATGACTTCGTGGAGGCACACGTCCTTTTCTAGAATCCCTCATCTGAACGAATGGATTTCATCCTGATAGTATTCTTTTTTTGTGACCCTCTGATTAATTGTAAGGTTTGGACCTCTGAGTATTGCGAGGATCATCAATTGTCTCATCTAATTTATAAATTAGCTCATGTGCTCCATCATCTCCTTTCTAGACATCTTGGTGGTTTTCTCTAGTCTACTAACACGCTTTTCACTATTTTTACAACTGTAGATATCGACCACCGAAAGGGTAGTTTTGCCCTTACCCCTAGGTTTTTTAGGAGGCATGATTCTTGTATCTACGTATCGGAAAATCAAGCTCTGATACCAACTGATGCATGACCAATTACAAAAGAAGTAAAAAATATATAATATAAACTTTAATCCAAGAGTAAAGACATAAGCGTAACCATATTCTAAGGTAAATAAAATTAAAAACTCATTGAAAATTATTTATTCCAAAGAATGATAGTCGAACAGTAGGGTATGAGGCGCATTTATATATGAATCGCCCAAAACTCTAATCCTAAAAGATTGAAAAAATATAAACGCATTAAAATAATCAAATTTGTATACCATCACATTTAATTTAATAATTGAAACAAATTCTTATGATATTTAATAAAAATAGGACAAAGATATATGAATCCCTAAAATATAGAATTTATGACCCAAACTTTGTGACGGGGCTTTCTCACGTTCCAGAAAAATCGTTGAGATATTTAAGAAGTTCGATTTGAGTGTCAATTTCATCCAGTTTTGATGCCCGAGTGGAAAATAAGGTCGTTTGCGTTTATGGTCGTTGCCGTTTGCTACATCAGTGCTAGCTTGGATTTGTTACTAGCTCCAGACAAAATATAATATTATTAGTATATATTTCAATACCAACAAGAATATTTTTTCGTCCATAAATTTTAAAATTACCAAGGTAAAAACATAGTATAGAATAAATTTGTTTTTTTGTTGGCTCAATTTGATGTACAACCCTCGCTACCAAAGAAAAAAAGTTATATGTTAGATTGTTTGTTCAATGATCAAGTTGAATAACTTTTAACTTTATGGTCATTATAGAATGAAAGAGTGATGTACAATACCCATGCTAATATTTTGAGTATGAACTAACTCAAAGTTAAGCTGTTATAACTTCTAATAGAGTAAATTGATCACCAACACATTTGCGTGGTCGTCCGCTAAATGGAAGGAATCAAATAAATTTCAATTTTTAATTTCATAAAAGATATTAATAATAATAATGAATAAAAAATGCTTTTTAAACAACAAAATGCTTTAAATCAATATATGTTTAGTGGGAAACGAGATCCTCTCAGTATAGTTGTTAATGGTACTTAAGAATCGAAAACCAACTGGAATCAGACTCGTAAGAATCGAAAACTTGACCAAACTTTAACCATTCGGTTCGTGTTTTATTTTAATAACTGAAACCTCTAAAGAACCTACCGATAAAATTGTTCCGAATCGCATTGATAAAACTGGTAGATACGATTTGAAACCAAACCAATAAAATCGATAAATCAATAAAACCGATGCGGAACCAAACCCGATAAAACCGATAAACTGGTACAACCGATGCAGAATCAAACCAATAAAACTGGTTGCATCGATATGTTTTTTTAATTTATTTTTAATAGATTATATTGCTAAAATTATTAGGTAATGAATGACCAGTTAGAAGATGTAAAAAGTAACTTCTAAATTTTATCGTTCATTGAAGTAAAAAATTAAAAAATTAAATTATAATTGTTTTTTTAAATACACCAAACTCGACCAAACCGAACCGGAAAAAAACCAGACTGAACTGAAATCGGATCAAATCAAAACTGGACTGGTACGAACCAATTCAAAAAATAAAAATAAAAAATAAATAGCTGTTTCTTGAAATCCAAACAGATGGTATCTATATTTCCAAATAAAAACTATATTATAAATGTATCATAATAATTATTCGTATATAAAAATATTAACATAAAAATTGAGCAAAATATCAACCAACTAAACATAAAAATTCTATATAAATCATATTTTTGCCTATCTCATCTAATAGCTATAAATAATTTATTTTAACGATGGTACAATATTTTATTTATTATAAAAGAAACGAAAAATAAAAATAACTATAATATGAATCTTCAAAAATGTGGGACGGCACTTAATACCGACGACCAATATATATTAGCATATCCTAATATCATTATATTTTGATTATTAAAAATATTTTTAATTATTATGAAAATGTTATTTTTTTATCTCTACCATAGATGAGTGACATATGTGTTGTCACTGTCAGCACAAGAATCTTAACGTTTTCATCTGTGAACTGTCCGTTAGAAAACAAAATATTTTAACTTAAAAAGTCATAATTAAAAAGTGACGTGTCCGAATCGATGTAAACTATTGTTGTACACACAAACACAGCACGCGTGCCGGTATAATTAGTTCTCGAAATAAGTGCGGGTCTCTTCCATATGAGACTTCTTCGAGTAAACCCAAATAAAATACCAAAACTATTTACGTCAGATGACTTGATTTATAGAGTTAAATTTTGGATGTGATTTTTTTAATATAATAATTTCAATAATTTACTGTTTGTTTGTGGTTCTTATGTAGTTTCTTTCTCGTTTTAATTATTATTATTTAATTATTATTATTAAGCTTTCATCTTATATGATTATTTTCTTACGAATTTCAATATATTATGTGTTAGAAATGTTTTGTTAGTCTTATTAAATGAATAAGTTTGATGCTTATAAGCTTTTTGTTTTTACGACGAGAGTAATAATCAATTTTTTAAGGTTTTAAGTTTTTTTATTTTTACGATTATTTTTGTGAATTTATGTTTGGAGGTAATATTCAAATATTATTGTCGCTATCTTTTGTTAGGATAAGTTATTCTTATTTGAATCGTACTAATTTTAATGAGCTTGATACTATTTTTTTCTATGTCTCATAAAAGACTTTTTGTTGGTCCAAAACTCTACTCATGATTTTTTTTACCGAATGGTATATGAGTAAGTAGTGTAGAAAAAAACGAATTTATTATTTAGAAAGATAACATTACATAGAGTTTAATGGACTTATTTATAGAATAATAATATAGGTTAATGAGCCTAATATATTTAATGGACTTAACAACTTTAACACTTTCGCTCAAAGTTACTGTGCAATAGTAATAAGTATTGTGAGTTTCTTACGCATAAAACAAAATCAAAACATCAACTGAACCTTCAATCTTCAAACAACATTCAGCCATATTTCAAATAACGAACCAAATTCCAAATTCAAACTCAAAGCCAAAACCAAAAAAACTCAGATACCAATATTAATATAAACAAAAAAATTAAATTCAAATACCCAAATTAAAGTCCAAATATCAATTCAAATGAAACTTTTAATCCAAAACTAAATCCAAATACCAAAACAAACTCATAATCCAATACCAAAATCGAATCCAACTCCGAACACGAAAATCGAACGCCAAAACCAAATCGAACGCCAAACGTTAAAACCAAGATCGAACGCCAAACGCTAAAACCCGACGCAAAATCCAAACGCCAACCACTAAACTTCAAACTTCGGACGTAAAACTAAAATCTATTAACACAAAACCACAATCCAAAACACCAAATACCTAAACCAAACACCAAATGCGAAACGTGAAACTTTAAGCACAAAACGCCAAACATAATCCAAACGACAAACAAAATCGAAACAAAAAACGAAGACTAAATTGAATAAAAATGTAAATTAAATATTAAAGTCAATCTCAAACTCAATCTCAATCTCAATCTCAATCTCAAATCTCAACATATTCTTCATATATTTCAAACAAGTTCTTCTCATATTCTGTACGTTTATTCTTCTTCACATTTCTTCAACCATACTAAATACTAATCTCAAATCTCAAATCCTAAACCCTAAATCTTAAATCTTAAATCCTAAATCCCAAATACTAATTCTCAATTTCTAATTCCAATAATTTTCAATTTTCAATTCTCAATTCCTAGATCGAATAATTTTAGCATAACCATAACCATAACCAAAACGTAAACTAATCTAGATCCAAAACCAAAACCAAAACCAAAACCAAAACCAAAACAAAAACAAATCTAAAAACGAAATTTAAATTGGAATTCAAATCAAATCCAAATACTAAATCTAAAACTAATTTTTTAATTCCAAATTCAATTCATAATCAAAATCAAAATTATCACATGGAATCTTAACGTCTTCATCTGTGAACTGTCCATTAGAAAATAAAATATTTGAACTTAAAAAGTTATAATAAAAAGTGAACCATGATTTATCACATGGAAGTATCTATCGTGACGTGTCCCGAATCGATGTAAACTATTGTTGTACACACAAACACAACACGCGTGCCGGTACAATTAGTTTTCAAAGTAAGCGCGGGTCTCTTCCATATGAGACTTTTTCGAGTAAAGCCATTCAAGTAAAATACCAAAACTATTTACGCCAGATGACTCGATTTATAGAGTTGAAATTTCGGATGTGATTTTTTTAATATAATAATTTTAATAATTTACTGTTTGTTTGCGGTTTCTTATGTAGTTTCTTTTTCGTTTTAATTATTATTATTTTATTATTATTATTAAACTTTCATCTTATATGATTGTTTTCTTACGAATTTCAATATATTATGTGTTAGAAATGTTTTGTTAGTCTTATTAAATGAATAAGTTTGATGTTTATAAGCTTTTTGTTTTTACGACGAGAGTAATAATCAATTTTTTAAGGTTTTCAGTTTTTTTATTTTTACGATTATTTTTTGTGAATTTATGTTTGGAGGTAATATTCAAATATTATTGTCGCTATCTTTTGTTAGGATAAGTTATTCTTACTTGAATCGTACTAATTTTAATGAGCTTGATACTATCTTTTTCTATGTCTCATAAAAGACTTTTTGCTGGTCCAAAACTCCACTCATGATTTTTTTACCGAATGGTATATGAGTAAGTAGTATAGAAAAAAAAATGAATTTATTATTTAGAAAGATAACATTACATAGAGTTTAATGGACTTATTTATAGAATAATAATATAGATTAATGAGCCTAATATATTTAATGGACTTAACAACTTTAACACTTTCGCTCAAAGTTATTGTGCAACACTAATAAGTATTGTGAGTTTCTTACGCATAAAACAAAATCAAAACATCAACCGAACCTTCAATCTTCAAACAACATTCAGCCATAATTCAAATACCGAACCAAATTCCAAATTCAAACTCAAAGCCAAAACAAAAAAAACTCAATTACCAATATTAATATAAACAAAAAAAATCAAATTCAAATATCCAAATTAAAGTCCAAATATCAATCTAAATGAAACTTTTAATCCAAAACTAAATCCAAATACCAAAACAAACTCATAATCCAATACCAAAATCGAATCCAACTCCGAACACGAAAATCGAACGCCAAAACCAAATCGAACGCAAAACGTTAAAACCAAATCGAACGCCAAACGCTAAAACCCAACGCCAAATCCAAACGCCAACCACTAAACTTCAAACTTCGGACGTAAAAGTAAAATCTATTAACACAAAACGACAATCCAAAACACCAAACACCAAATACCAAAACCAAACACCAAATGCGAAACGTGAAACTTTAAGCACAAAATGCCAAACGAAATCCAAACGACAAACAAAATCGAAACAAAAAACGAAGACTAAATTGAATAAAAATGTAAATTAAATATTAAAGTCAATCTTAAACTCAATCTCAATCTCAAATCTCAACATATTCTTCATATATTTCAAACAAGTTCTTCGCATATTCTGTACATTTATTCTTCTTCACATTTCTTCAACCATACTAAATACTAATCTCTAATCTCAAATCTCAAATCCTAAATCCTAAATCTTATATCCTAAATCCCAAATATTAATTCTCAATTTCTAATTCTAATAATTTTCAATTCTTGATTCTCAATTCCTAGATCTAATAATTTTATCATAACCAAAACCAAAACGTAAACTAATCTAGATCCAAAACCAAAACCAAAACCAAAACCAAAACCAAAACCAAAACCAAAACCAAAACAAATCTAAAAACAAATCTAAAAACAAAATTTAAATTTAAATTAGAATTCAAATCAAATCCAAATACTAAATCGAAAACTAATTTTTTAATTCCAAATTCAATTCACAATCAAAATCAAAATTATCACATGGAATCTTAACGTCCTCATCTGTGAACTGTCCTTTAGAAAATAAAATATTTTAACTTAAAAAGTTATAATAAAAAGTGAACGATGATTTATCACATGGAAGTATCTATCGTGACGTGTCCCGAGTCAATGTAAACTATTGTTGTACACACAAACACATCACGCGTGCGGTACAATTAGTTTTCGAAGTAAGTGCGGGTCTCTTCCATAAGAGACTTCTTCGAGTAAAGTCATTCAAGTAAAATACCAAAACTATTTACGCCAGATGACTCGATTTATAGAGTTGAAATTTCAGATGTGATTTTTTTTAATATAATAATTTCAATCATTTACTATTTGTTTGTGATTTCTTATGTAGTTTCTTTCTCGTTTTAATTATTATTATTATTATTATTATTATTATTATTATTAAACTTTCATCTTATATGATTGTTTTTTTACAAATTTTAATATATTATGTGTGAGGAATGTTTTGTTAGTGTTATTAAATGAATGAATTTGATGTTTATAAGTTTTTTGTTTTTATGACGGAATAATAATCAATCTTTTTAAGTTTTTAAGTTTTTTGATTTTTACGATTATTTTTTGTGAACTTATGTTTGGTGGTAATATTCAAATATTATCATTGCTATCTTTTGTTAGGATAAGTTACTCTTATTTGAATCGTACTAATTTTAAAGAGCTTGAATTGGTACTATCTTTTTCTATGTCTCATAAAAAACTTTTTGTTGGTCCAAAATTGCATTCATAATTTTTTTTTACCGAATGGTATATGAGTAAGTAGTGTAGAAAAAAAATAAATTTATTATTATTTAGAAAGATAACATTGGATAGAGTTTAATGGACTTATTTATAAATTAATAATATAGGTTAATGGGCCTAATATATTTAATGGACTTAACAACTTTAACACTCTGGCTCAAACTTACGGTGCAATAGTAATAAGTATTGTGAGTTTCTTACGCATAAAACAAAATCAAAACATCAACTGGACATTCATTCTTCAAACAACCTTTAACCATAATTCAAATACCGATCCAAATTCCAAATTCAAACTCAAAACCAAAAAACTCAAATACCAATATTAATCTAAACAAAAAAATCAAATTCAAATATCCAAGTTAAAGTCCAAATATTAATATAAATGGAACTCTTAATCCAAAATCAAATCCAAATACCAAAATGAACTCATAATCCAATAACAAAATCGAATACTAAAATCGAACTCCAAAACCAAATCGAACACCAAACGTAAAACCAATATCGAAGGCCAAGCACTAAAACCAGACGCCAAATCCAAACACCAAACATCAAACTTCAAACTTCAGACGCAAAACTCAAATCCCTAAACACAAAACGACAATCTAGAAGGCCAAATGCCAAAACCAAACGCCAAACGCAAAATGCGAAACGTGAAACTTCAAGTACAAAACGCCAAACAAAATCCAAACGACAAACGAAATCCAAACAGAAAACGAAAACTAAATTGAATACAAATATAAATAAAAAATCAAAGCGAGTCTCAATCTCAATCTAAAATCTCAACATGGGTATTCTCCTCATCCACTTGGTTCATGGGTATTTGATTATATCAGGAGTATGCATCCATGAATGATATAAGCTTTTTACCGAAGGCGACATCAACGATGTAGTCAATTCTCGAGAGAGGAAATGCGTCCTTTGGGCATGCTCAATTGAGATTGGTGAAATCAACACACATACACCATTGTCCATTTTTCTTTTTTACTAACACTGGATTTTATATCCATATCGAGTATTAATCCTATCTGATGCGGCCCAAGTTACTTATCTTATCAACCTCCCTTAATATTTCCTTTAACTTCTCTAGAGAGAAGGTTTGTCGCTTTTACTGTATTGGTCAAACACTATTATCAACGACTAGTGAATGAAGTATGACACTTGGATTTACTCCTATTACTTTCTCCATATTCGATGCAGACAGATCCGCATTTTTCTGCAATAAAGCTATCAAACTATTTTTAAAATCTTGGTTAAGTTTATTACTTATTCAGACGACCTTGCCCTATTCCAATGTGAAAATTATTTCTTTGCATATGGGGTCGTCTTCCTTTTCATCCTCTCTAGGGTCGGCCACTTCTAAATTGGTGCGATCTATCAGTCCACGGTAATCTCATAACCCATAGCTCATTAATTTCTATTGGGCCACTTTAGAATAATCTAACGTTATGGCGTAGTACTGCGTTTTTGTCCCATGGTTACCTCTTATGATTCCCACTAAATTTCCAACAGGGTACTTGAGCTTGTGTAGCGATGGTCTTCCTAGTATAGCATCGTATGAGCTGGGGGCTTTGGCGATCATGAATAAAGTTTGAATCACATTTTTGGTATTACCGTAGCCTATTATGACCGAAAGTTTGACATTTCCTACACATTTAGTTGATTTCTCCTTATATCTAACTAATTGTGTGTTTGTTGTCTTGAATGGAGGTATTCCGAGAATCTGCTTGTAGCTCACCTCAAAGATGACGTTGGCCGAACTACCATGTCCACCAGTATTCTTATCACCATCACCCCTGAAATGTTAGCATTGATTGTCTGGACGTCTTCATGGGGGGTGACAATACCCCTTAAATCATCATCATTGAAAGTGAGGTCTGCGACTAGTTCTCAGGAATCGTGATACGAAAAGCTGCCAACCAAATGAATATCTAAGTTCTTACGATGTTATTTTTATGCCACTGTTCAGTTCCTGATAAAGTATCCTCTTTAAACATAATAAACAACCATTGTTGTTTTTTGCCAGGTTTGTCAGGTGCCCACTGTCGATCAACCTTTGAATTTTATCTTTCAACTGCCAGTACTCATCCGTAGGCTGCCTATGGTCATTATGGTATGCACAGGAATAACAAGGGGATCTCCTATATGGTACTGCTAGCATACCCTTAACGACTGATATTTGGCTCTCCTTTTGGTATTATCGTAGATAATGGTTATGTTCTCAGTGAGAAGTGTGAATTTCCTAGTGGAATTCTCGTAATATGACGGGCGCGGACGACTTGATTGGGGTCAAGATATGTTCGGCTTGAGAACTTTCTTGTAGTGCTTTCTCTCTGTGCTCGACAATTTAAACTCATGGAGTTTCTGCTGAGAAGTGGGCATTGGATCCCCTTTCTTTGAATCGTTGACTCGAATTAACTGATCTGACCTAGCAAGGATGTCGCCCATTGTTTTTACTTGAAATTGGATGAGGTCAATGAAAAGGGAGCCATCTCTGTCCAACCCTCTTTTGAAGGTTGCTACAACCATTGCTTCTAGGTAACTTGACATAGATTTCATTACTTGTACAAATCTTTGCACATAACTCTTCAACGTTTCTCTTTTTCGCTATTGTATAAGTTTATGATCGCATCGCCCTCGGGGTTGTGCTCCTTGTTTCCTACAAAACGATTTCTAACGATAACCCGCAGGCTCTTGAAGTCCTTGATTGATCCTTTCTAGAGACTATTAAACAAGTCTAGTACATTCTTCTTAAATTTTATAGAGAAGTCTCTGCACAACAACACGTCTTCGGGTTTGAACACCATCATCATGTTCCTAAAATTTTCCATGTAGTGTTCAGAGGCCTCCGACCCTTCGTATGAGTCAATTTTTTATGGGTTAAACTTTCGTGGAAGCTTTCCTTCTATGATAATTTTGATAAATCATAAGCAGTCATAATAAGACTTACCTGGTCATACTCGAAGGGTTTTAGTCATATCTCATCTTGAAGTACTCTGTTACTGGACAAGTCATCCCGATTAGAGTTTGTCACTCTTTTATTCTTCTGTTTATTGCTCTTACTCTCGCTGGTACACTCACGTATATGGGCACAAGTTTTATTATTATCGGTGAGGTCGTCCCCGCCATATTATTGTTGAACATTTTGCCTAGCTACATCCCTATGGAGGACCTTCTCGCTCAGACAATGGTATCGGTGATTATCTTGAAAAGCTGCATGGCTTCCTCGTCTATGTCCTGCTGTCGTTGGGCAGCCAGTGCTACCATGCTTGATTTTCTCTATATAAGTCTCTAAGATCTGCACGTTATAAGGGGTGAAAGATACACCAATAATCATAAGGTTTTCCCCATATGCTGCTCCACCAACGTTCTCCTCGGTGTTTATTTGAGACTGATCGTCTTTATGATTTGTTGTTACGTAAACCTCGCGATCATCTGCTTGATCAACTCACACGACTCTTTCACAGCTGGTTGGATTCTCTATGGTTAGATGGTTGTCTTGCCTTCCTTGCCTATAAAGAGCTGCTATATTTTCCATCTTAATTCCTAATCTAGTTAATACCATCACTTCCTCTGGTGGGAGCTACGCGTTTTACGTTTCCCACAAACGACGCCAAAATCTGGTAAGGGAATTTAGTATCGGTGATATTCTATGGAAAATAGAAGAATAAACGTGCTATTATCTTATTGCTTTGATAGCAAAAAATTATATTACTTTAGGGCCTTAGCTCTTTTGTATATTACATTCACAAAACATAATTCCATTATTTCCTAACAATTCTGTATTTTTTGTTATACTTAATCATGGATCCACGTTCTATTTCCTTTCTCTTAACACTGCTTGGTTACTGCTTTAGTGGCATTTTTTTCTTATAATAACCACTTCTCGTCGGCTGAGGTATGGTTCTGCCTTTACACGGACCACGTCATGTCCTTCTGTCGATGTCCTTGCCCTTGTATTGTACAATCAAGGGTATCTCGTCCCGGTCTTCGTGTATAATCCGTTGTATGGTTATGCTTTAGTAAGTATTCTTTAACTGCTCCTTCATAGTCGAAGGTATCATGTCCTCGCCGATGGGTATACACTGATGACAGGGTTATGCTTTATCAATAGATGGACATTTCATCATCTTTGAAGCTTTAGCTCCATATTTTACCATACATATAAATATAAACATGGGTTGCGGCAGTCGTATTAACTTAACACGAGTTTTTTTATAAGTAAAATTTAATTGAATTCTAGACATACCAGATTTCTAAGATTATTTCTAGATTTCGTATAAGCTTGGTACATTTCACACACTTTTTTGAAACGTCTCGGCTTCTTGTAAAAACAATAAACCTACAACATGCAAAAACTTAGGTTTATTCTCTCATAAAGTGTAAGTCGTATTAACTACTTTATCAAGCACTCTTTTTTTCCATGATTTAGAACTCACCATATGAACTTCATAACTTTCTTGTTTTATCATTTCCTTCTCACGAGTAGCATGAGAAATAAGTTCACTGAATTTCCACTTCTCACGCTGGAAGATATAAGAGGTTTGAAAGCTGTTAAACTACCAAGAAAACTACTTAAACACAAACCTACCACAACCTCATCATGAAGGTCAACCTTAGATGTCTTCAATTTTAAAGCGGTCACTGATATCACGAGACTATGTTGTCTTGTTATCCTATTGCCACAAAACCTCATGGTTGATAGCTGACTTAACATCAGATAAATCTTCACCTAATCATTCTTAACAATATTTTTTCTCAAATTCATTGAGAACATCAATTGCATGGGTGGTCTCAGTTGGCACAACCCTAAAATTCCAAAGGTATTTCGTGTTTTATAATTATCAAACACAAACAATTTTATTTTTACCATATTTAAATTATTTATTCTCCTAAAGAGAACTATCTTCAGTAAGGACCATAAGATTATTAGTCATTAATGCAAAGTCAAAATCATGATAGTTCAAATACAATTTCATGTTATTTTTCTATCAGAAAAATCTGAACCATCTAAAGTGGAAGGTGTAATTCCCAATGGGTTATAAGTAGTACTTTTATTAGATTAATAAAACACACACGAGAAATAACATATAGATATCACATTAACTAACATCGAAAAACTTGGAATAATGTTTGAATATGGATTGAACATGTAAAATATATTGTACATCGATAATAAGATACTGTAGAGAAAACATATTTATATATTTACATGTACTCGTATGAGTTTTAAAAAGTCACTATTTATCCAATTTCTAACAACTCAATTAAAAAAATGCTCTTTAGAGTTAGTTCCTCTATTTCAGTCAAATACTTAATATCCAATTTATAATTAATAGTCTTAAGCTCACAATTAGTTATGTCAATCATTAAAATTCCTTAGAAATTGCAATGCATGTAATATCATCCATCATGAATAAAAGACTAGGACGTGAGAAATATTTTCTAAATTTCCACTTATCACCCTGGAAGTTATAAGAGGTTTGTAAGTTGTTAATCTGTCAAGAAAAATACTTAAACACAAACCTACCACAACCTTTTCGTCTTTGAGTTTAAGCCGATCATTGATATCACAAGACTATGTTGCCTTGTTATCCTATTGCCACAAAACCTCACGCTTGATAGCTGAATCAACAATAGATGAATCTCCATTTTATCATTCTTAACAATAATGTTTCTCAAATTCAGTGAGAACATCATTTGCATGGGTGGTCTCAGTTGGGACAACCCTAAAATTCTAAATGTATTTTGTGTTTTATGATTATCAAACACAATCAATTCGATTTTTACCACATTTCAAATTATTTCTTCTCCTCAAGAGAACTATTTTCAGTAAGGGCCATAAGATTATTAGTCATTACTGCAAAGTCAAAATTATAATAGCTTAAGTACAATTCCATGTTATTTTTCTATTGGAAAAATATGACGCATCTAAAGTGGAAGGTGTATTTACTAATGGTTTTAAGTATTACTTTTATTAGATTAATAAAACACACACGATAAACAACATATAAATATCACATTCACTAACTTTAAAAAACTTAAAATAATATTTGAATATGGATTGAACATATAAATATACTGTACACCGGTAATAAGATACCTTAAGGAAAACATATTCATATGTCATCGTATGAGTTTCAAAAAGTTACTATTGATCCAATTTCAAATGATTTAATTGAAAAACCTCATTACACATAGTTCATCTATTTCAGTAAAAAACTTAATGTCCCATTTATAATTAATAGTCTCAAGCTCACAATTAATTGTGTCAAGCATTAAACTTCCATACAAATGGTAATGTATGTAATATCATCAATCATAAACCCATCAAAACCATAAGTAAATCAGTTCACCAACATGGATCACTTTGACAATATGTTGGTTTCATGATCTACTTACCAAAATTAAGACGACCTTGATCATGTTATCCACATAAAACATAAACATTGAACAACCATAAAATATACTAAAATTCTGAACTAAGATATTGTTCACGTCATAAGGAGTGAACCTATAAGTGCGCAAGATGTAGCCCAAAAAGTCCAAACAAAGAACCTTTTTAATTTTATTTTATTTTGTACAAATATCTTATATTATTTAAATCAAATCTAATTGTATTAAGATTTGATTTGATTTTATTTTAATACATTTATTTTATTTTCTTGTAATCTAATTTAGGGTTTTGAGTGCGTTTATATAAAGCCTCATATGCCTTAAGTTATTTTAAGTTTTGGAATAATATACTTTTTATCTTTGAAAATTTTAATATTTGTTACCCTTAGATTAGAATTTCATAATGTTACTCTTGAATTAAGGTTTCATCTATCGTTGCTTCTTCTTCAATTTTCGCCGCGTTATCAGTTTGGTATCAAAGCAACGATAGATGAAACCCTAATTCAAGAGTAACATTATGAAACCCTAATCTAAGGGTAACAAATATTAAAAATTTCAGAGATAAAAAAAAATATTATTCCAAAAACTTAAAATAATTTAAGACATATGAGGCTTTATATAAACGCACTAAAAACCCTAAATTAGATTACAAGAAAATAAAATAAAATAAATGTATTAAAATCAAATCAAATAAAATCTTAATACAATTAGATTAGATTTTATTTAAATAATATAAGATATTTGAATAAAATAATATAAAATTAAAAAGGTTCTTTGTTTGGACTTTTTGGGCTACATCATCCTCTCCTGGTTGACAAGAATTCGTCATCGAATTCACAGCACCATCACCATCAACAACCAAAATCATTTTATTTTATTTTATTCAATTGTTACATTGGGAATTATAATTGTTGGCCTTATCGGAATAAGATAAATTCTTCTCGAGTGTTCCTTATTCGAAGTCACATTAACGCCATCTAGTTGATGAAAACAAATAGTTTAAAAAACATTTTCATAGCCTGAAGACAACATCCTCGTGTCCAGTTGATGAAAAAATGGTTCTAAAAACCTCTTCATAGCCTGAGTCAACATCTTGACAAAAAAGTTTTACCTTGATTCGACGATTGGTAGTCAATTTAAATTATTTTTATAACCGGTCAATACGATCGTCATTGAAATGACTGGTATGTCCCCTCATACTCAAAAGATCTTCCCGATTTTCATGACCATGTGTGTTGTTCTCTTCTTTAAACCTTGAGTCTCAATAGTCAGGCTTTGGAAACATGCTTCCCCATAGCAGGAACTGAGGCTCTGATACCAAATTGATGACGCGACAGAAATTGAAGAAGAAGCAACGATAGATGAAACCCTAATTCAAGAGTAACATTATGAAACCCTAATCTAAGGGTAACAAATATTGAAATTTTCAGAGATAAAAAATATATTATTCCAAAAACTTAAAATAACTTAAAGCATACGAGGCTTTATATAAACGCACTCAAAACCCTAATTAGATTACAAGAAAATAAAATAAATGTATTAAAATAAAATAAAATAAAATAAAATCTTAATAAAATTAGATTTGATTTAAATAATATAAGATACTTGAATAAAATAGAATATAATTAAAAAGTTTCTTTGTTTGGACTTTTTGGGCTACATCAGCGCAATTGTGCAAAGCTGCAACAAATAATTTCTATCTCCAGCAATAACGATAATCACAGAAGGCATCGCGGTGCATCAAACTGTCATTTCGGTAACCATCTGGGGCATCATGACAATGACGCTAAAGCATGATTTTACCTCAGAAACCATTAGGAGATGCCACGACAAAGTAAACCATAAAGTTTACGGCTAAAACTCGAGTTTAATGTGCCACTATGATACCTTTTTTATGTAAGGACGTGATTCCGAATCGTCTAAAAATCCTAAATTGGTTCTAAAATCCATCATTAATCGATTACGCATAATATCTGACATGCTCTAGTCTCTAAACAATCAAATATTATTCTATGTATACCCTAGATCCACACATCTTTCCTAAATCAATCAACAATAAATGTGGGTCATCTACAAAAAGGAAAATCACATGCATATACATATTTTGTTGAATAACAAAAACAAAATACTCAAGCTTTAAGGGGTGACTTTTATAACACTTGTTGGGTTCAATTCATTTGAACCCATAATTTTAAACATACATAAAACCCCATGGATATATGAGTTATCCTCTAAATTATGAAACATAAATACTTACAAGAAAATAATAATTAAGTCTTCTTATTTTTCTTTTATTATTGCAATTCCTATATATGATCTTCTTACTAGCGGTAACATTAGATTTCTTTTTAGACGCGTGTTTAATAAATTGAACACTACTGTACCTATATATATATATATATATATATATAATTAGAATTAGAGTTTTAGTATAACATTGATTGTAATTCTTTTCTTGTTAAGTTGATGTAATGAGGGATCATAACCCTTGATTATTTGTTTCTTTACAAATTTATTTCCAAACTTATAGTTTATACTTAAATGTCAATATATGTATTTAATCCTTCATATAGTATATTTTTTACCTAATATTTACGCATTTACCTATGTAATATATTTTATTTTATTAGTATGATGCTTCTTTATGTGATCATAACAACCCTCCATTCTTTTCATAAAGATCAGCTTATCAATAGCCCTTTTGATTTCCATTGGCAACACTTCTCTTAGAAGTTTCATCTCCGTACACAAATATTTTCCATGTACATTTGAAAGTGCACCATGTGTCAAAAATACTTCAAGCTTAACACAAGACCTCATCAAATTTTCTTCACTAGTTGACTTAAGCTTCTTCAAATCAAACAAAAACCCAAAAGTGTTTCGTAACTTTAGAACTGATCGAATCTTGCTTCAATAAGTACAATAGCTTGATCCATGATTTTTATGAAGTAATCCACCATAAACCCTTCATCGCCTTGTAATACCATATTGTCACCATTTTTTTCCACATCTTCATCAAAATATTTTTTCCTTTTTCTATTACGTTTTGGCTTCTCACCAAACCCAGGTTTGATTCACATCTTATTTGCAATATTTATTGCCTCAAGTCTTGCTTTCTCAAAACCTGTTTCTTTATCTTCTTTCAAAAATGAGAGAAGCCCTCTTAGTTGGCAAATAATAACATAAATCCATGTTTTCTGAATGTAAAGTCTTGCTTACTATGTTAAAAGAAAAAAAAATGCTCATGCCTCCAAACAAGAAATCAAACTTTCCAATTCGTGTGTTTCACTTTCAGCTAGATATTCAACTTCACTTTTATGTATTATATGATCACGCTTTCGGCTAGAAAGAACAAAGCTTCTCGAACTTTTGGAGCTTGAAATCTTATAGGCTCACACTATCAATACGACTCTCCTATCGAATTTGTGATAATGGGAGAGTCGGATTACAGCCGGCAAAAAAAATCCATTATAAAAAAAATCAAAGAATACCTTAAAAACTGTGTCGATGGATCTTGTCAAGCACTGAAAAAAAAATATGAACAAAAGAACTATGACGATTTCTGCTTAATCCAAACCTATTACTTTCTTAAAATGGACCCTTTGAAAATTAGGACCCAAAACAACAACTTCATGTAATTTAAGGGAGGACCGACCCTCATCGTCCACCACAATATTTAGAGATAGTTTAGCCACAAACAACACATAATATTTAAAAATAATTTAACACAAACAAAACTAAAAAATATAGAAAATCAAAATACAATATGATATTTTCTATATAAAAAACATAAAATCCACCGTTTAACACTATTGCAAAATAAAATATAAGTTAAATTTCAATTTCAATTTGAATAACTATCTAATTATATATTAATTTTAATTTTTTATCGTTAATTATTTTTACAAGCATTATAATTATAGTCGAAAGTCATTCACTAAAATTTTTGGTCAATAATTTATTCTTTTGGAATTTGGTCGGCTGTATAGGTGTGTGCAGTTTTTTCAAAAGATAATGCTATACATAAATTGAACAACAAAAATTGAATGATTTTCAAAAGATGATTGATATAAATAAATATTCAGTAACATGAATTGAATAATTATCCTACTATTATAAAATTATATCCGACATATTGATAATTATTATTTTTCTACTATAAAATTTTACATCTATACAAACGTGACACAAGCATTTTTTGACTTCTCGTAATTTTCTTATCCTCTTGTATGGTTTGTATTTCTAGTGTCTTTTCTATTAATTAAACTAGTTTCGTGTTAAAAAAATGATAAATTTAAATTTTGGTCACTTTTTTTTTTCTTCCCTAACAGTAAAATTTGACGAATCTAAAACGAGCCCTTTTCTTTTTCAAAAGTAAGTAAGGACAGAATTTGCTTGTTCCTTTCTTTTTTTTACTTTTACTGTTTTTTTTTAAATTTTAAATGTTTTTCGATCGACTTGTAAAGTATTCTAATTAGCATTTAAATATCTCATAGTTTTTTAAAAATACAAAATCAATTTTGATAGATTAGTCCATATTTAGATAAGTGCGTATTCTACCACTTTGGCAACCAAAATTATCCTATTATCGCTCGTCATATTCCTTATATGATCGTATAAAATAATGAGAAATTGTACCCACTCAACTATTCAATTGTCATATAGTACCTAAGGTTTGTACACTTGTCACTTAATACCCAACTCAACTATCTAATTGTCACTTAATACCTATTATTATTTTAATACCCTAACTACCCTTAACCCACTATATAAGCATAATTTTTTGTTTTCTTTCTATTTTTTCTAGCTTTTTGAAGATTTGAATTTGTTAGCCGCTCTAACCACCTAACCCTAAGAACCACCACGAAACACGGTTGAAAGCACAATTCCGATGATCGGAGCGTTAGAGGTCTGTTTATTTATGTAGGTTGTGGTGTTAAACCTGTCTAACCACTGTTTTCTACGTACATGAACTGATCGTGCTTTTTGGAATCTATTGTTTTACAAGCAATCGTGTTGCTGCTTTCAGGCAATCATAATTACCTACCGATTTCGAAGTTATTTGTTGGTTTTCTCAGTTATAATAGGTTTTATTTTACTGTTTTTAGACGCCATAGCCTGATTTCGAGCTTTTCTCTGTTTTGTTTTTGTTTTTTGTTTTAGTGATCTGTGCTTGTTTTGTTAATATTTGTCGTTATATACTCATCTCGTTTTTTCTGATGTTATATACTAATTTTGTAGTGTTTATTAGAATTTTATTTCGGACGTGAAACATGTGTAGACTATGAGTTTTGGCTGTCCAAGCGTTCGATACACGATGCGAATTGTTTGATGTATTTAATGAGGAAGATGCTAATTATGTTACCAATTCGCATGGTTACATGCGAATTACATGAAACAATTTCAAAACGTAATGCATGTTCAAACATATATCAAGACTCTTAGCTGCTTATAAAACTCAGGATTGGTTGCGAACTGTGTTGTACTATAAAGTATTGCATTTTCAAACAAATATGAGGACTTTTAGTTACTTGACGATTCGCATAATATGCTGCGAACCATGTGGAACTTTTAAGTATCTAATTTTCAAATAAATATCATGACTTTTTTTAGTTGCTTTACAAATCGATGAGATGCTGTGAATTGTGTGATATAGCATACCTTATCATCTTTCAGACAAATCTCAGGGAATTAATAGTTTAGAGCAAATCTCAGGTACAATTGCGAATTGTTTACATTTCTGGTTAGTGTGAGTGTACCAGTTGATTTACAAACAACTCTCAGGACAGGATGCGAATATGTCTATTATAGACTAAAATTATACACCGTTCGTAGCTTATAGATATACACAAATCGCCAGATAGGATGCGAGTTGTTTGATGCAGTAACTAATAACTTGCACTTTATTTTTGGGATTAATAACTAATAGCTTGTTCGGTGCATGGTGAGGTATGTCCAAATCACGAGTTTGTATTTTTAAACATGGTCACCAAACCACAATTGTGCCTTTCACGGAGTTTGAAAGCTTTCAAAGTATCCAAGCTTATGTGGAGAACACATGGGAGGAGCTTGTCACAGGTGAATACCTAATTACCTACTCTAGCAGGGATCACAATAATTGTTTCTTTAATAACCAGAAAGATTTTGTTGAGTTGGTGTTATATCTTGACTTGGAGCGTTTAAAACGGGTTAGTTTTCTCATAGAACAACACGTCTTCGATAAAGGTTCTGGTGATAAGTGTTCTAGTGAAAAAAGTTCTGGTGATAAGATTTCTGGTGGTAAGAATTGTGGTGTAAATCGTAAAGAGCGTAGTTTGAGTTTGGGAGAACCATTTCTTGATCAACTAGTTAGCAGGGAGAGTAGTAACGGTTTAGTTAATTTTGATCAGAGAAAAAAACAACTTGCTACTACTGGTTGGGCTGATGATATTACAGGAGTGAGTCAATCTTTTGAAGAAAGTGTTGCAGGTCTCAGGTTATCTTTGTGCAAGTTTTCTTTAGAGCATGGTTTTGCTTTCAAATACCTGCACAACACAGCAACCAAGATCACTGCTTATTATGAAAATAAGTTCACAAGCGGATGCAAATGGAGGCTTTATGCATTTATTGATTCCAACACCGGCTTGATGACGATTAAGAAGTATGTTCCGCACCATACTTGCAGTCCTGTTTTCCCCCAGAAGCATAAGCGACATAGGCATTTGACATCAGATTTGATTGCGGAGGAGATTCAGGATTCTCTCCGGACGTGCCATTCGTTGACAGCCAAAACCATACAATCGACTGTCAAACAAAATTACGGTTTTGACATCTCTTACCGTTTGTCGTGGAATGATTTGGAGAAGGAAAAGAGGGGAGTTTTCGGAGATAATTCAAGTTCTTTTAGTTTATTAAGCGGGTACTTCAAACGATTGAAGAGCCGCGATATTAATTCAGACTGCCAGTTGGAGTTATCAGGTGGAAACCAATTCAAGCGTCGTTTTGTAGCATTCGGTTCGTCCCTTCAGGATTTTCATTCATGTCGTTTAATGTTGTTTGTCGATGGAACCCACTTATATGGAAAGTATAAGGGTACCTTTCTTACTGCCGTAGCAAAGGACGGTAACAACGGTTAGTTACATTTAACTAGTTAATCTGAATGTTTATGATGTTTTGTTTGAAATTTTGTGCAACATTTCGCATCCTATAGTTGCACACCATTATCATGGAATACTGATATTTGAGAACGATTCGCATTAGCGGCTACGAATTAAGCAGTGTTTTTTAGTTGATGACATTTCGCAAGAGAGGATCCGAATTACTCGATGACATTTTGCGCAACATTTTGCATCCTATATTTGCACACTATTGTCATTGAATCCTGATATTTCAAGACGATTCGCATTAGAGGCTTCGAACTAAGTAATTTTTTTTATTTGATGACATTTCGCAAGAGAGGATGCGAATTAGTCGATGTAACCATAAAACTGTGAACAATTCACAGCTTATGATTGTACATAATTCGCAGCGTATATTTTGAGAACAACTCTCAAAACAGCATGCGAATTGTTTACATTTTTTAAATGTTTGAGTGCTGTTGTATTGTTCATTTGAGTTTCCTTTTTCCAGAACTATTCCATATCGCTCTTGGTATAGTTAGCATTGAAGATTGGGACAATTGGATGTGGTTTTTGGGGTGTTTGAAACCACATTTGTTGGATCGCCAAATCACATTTATTTCAGACCGTCATTCTGGTATAGTTAATGCTGTTTCTGTCTTGTATCCAAACTGCTATCATGCGTACTGTTATTTTCATCTCATACAAAATTTGAAATCAAAACTGGAACATACTAACAAAGACTATAAAAAAGGATGTTGAGTTTCTTCTATCGTCTTGTTTATGCTCCCAGTCGAGAGCTTTTTAAAGATATACTAACAATTTTTATATGTGGAGGTGGTGACAGAATGAGTGATTTTCTTGCTAATTTACCCCCAAAAAAGTATGCGCAGGCTTACGTAAAAGGGAAACGATACGGCTATATGGCTTCTACTGCAGCAGAATGGTTTAACAATCAGATCAAAAAATATTGCAGCCTACCGATTGTTGAGTTTATTGACTAGATTAGAGTCCTTCTTATGACTCAAGTGTCACGAAGATACGAAAATGGTCTAAGCTGGAGTACTAATTTGGTCCTCGAGTATGAGAAGAAGCTAAAGCAGAATGTTGACATGTGCCGAACTTGGGTAGTAAGTAAGTCACCTTCCGCCCTGTTCGAAGTCTTTTGAAATCCTGTGGTTGTTGTTAATCTGTTGGAATTCAAATGTTCTTGTGGATCAAGGCAACAAGAGTGTTTTCCATGTCCTCACGCTTTAGCCGCAATACAGTATTCTGACCAAGATCCCTTTTACCGTAATAGAGCCCTTCTTTACGGTTAAGAATTACAGGGAAAGTTAATCTTTCAGCATACCAGTTATAACGGATTTCGGGGAAGGGTCCAGCGCTAACGATCCTTTGTTTGTTGAAATTCTGCCTCCGAACGTTAAGAGACGCGCCGGAAGGCCTAAGAAAAAGCGAATCCCATCTAGAGGAGAAATCTCAACCAAGCAGTTGAGGTGTGGCCGTTGTTCGAAATCAGGCCATAACAAGAGGACTTGTGATGTTCCAGTTTAAGCACAGTTTAAACACAATTTTTTTTATAGTTGTTTGTTCATCTACACTTTTTTTTTGTTTTGTTTTTAGTACAGTAAAGGAATGCTAAGTGTTTTGAGTTGCATGAAATTCGCATCCATTATTGCGAATTGTGTACAATATCTTGATATCATGTTGCAAACATCTATCAGGTTTCCATGCGAGTTGTGTGCAATTTCACCAAGATGCGTATCGTTAGTAAAATCATATAAAAAACTATCAGTATTATGCTGCGAATTGTGTTGAGCTCAAACGTAATGTTTTTTCAAAAAAATATCATGACTCTTATTTGCTTACGATTCACATGATATGATGCGAATTGCCTTCAACTCTAAAGTATTGCATTTTCAAACAAAATATCACAAAGTGCATGATATGCCGCGAATTAAGTTTTCAAACAAATACATGGACTTTTTAATTAACTACGGATCGCATGCTATGCTACGAATTATGACCGAAACAAATATCAGGACTTCTGGTTGCTTGTATATCGCATGATAGGATGCGAATTGAGAACAACCAGAAGTCCTGATATTTTCTTACACATTGCATGCTAAGCTGCGAATCGTGGTTTCATACAAATATCAAGACTTTCAGTGGGTTGCAAATCACATGGTATGCTGCGAATTGAATGGAAATCAGTAATATTAATAAACAAATAATATATCAGGTTACGATATGAATTGTTTTGCAACTGGTAATTGGATGCGAATCGTATATATGATTAAAAGTTTGTACAAAAATTGGATTCCAAAAAGAGGATTACAGTCTTCATGCACTAACACATTTTCAAACAAATCACTACAACCTATTAGTGTTTGTTAGTTGCATTCCAAAAAAACAAACAAAAAAACCAACTCTATCAGTCATCAGTAGATGATTCTTCACCATCTTTCTCCTCTTCGTGCTGATCATCACCCTTTTCATTTTCTTCTTCCTCTTCGTTATCTGCGTCCATCATGCATAAAAAAAATTCCTTGAAGGACCGATTTCATCGTCCATCTTCCTTTTGTTGTTTGGAACCTCTGCCGTCTGAGGTGGAACCTCTGCTGGCTGAGGTTCAGCAGCAACCATTGGAACCTCTGCTGGCTGAGGTACAACACCAACCATTGGAACAACTTCCACTGGTTGAGAGTCAGTAGAGAAATAGTCCTCTATGCTTAAATCAAGGACAGAGACTGGGCTGTTTGGTGGTGCTGCTGGCATGATCAAGTCATCGCTCCAGTTGGTGGTTAAGGATGACCAGGAGTCACCCAGAGAACCAAGTGAACCAGAGTATGAGTATGTGGTGGTGGTTGTGGTGGTGGAAAATGATATGACTGTTGGAATTTGAATAGAACAAGAGGTGTTTTTTAAAAAATATCGAGTTTGTTTTAAAATTAGCCTCTAGTTACTAGTGTTATTTATAAGGAAATGAGGGAGTCTGAGCTTATGAGGTGGTGTGGCTATATTAATCATTACATAGCCTCTATGTCCAATCAGCAATTAATGGGCTATGGACCTCTAGTGATTAGATTGTTTTTTGCATGCTCAATGCAGTTAATGTTTACCAAGGCATACGTCATAGCCTATTCGTATTCTTAAACGATAGATTTTGAATTATTTAGTTTATACCATGAGTCGATGTGAACTGTTTAATAATAATTTCACAGCCTGTAGTTTGTTAACAATTTATACTAGGAGTTGATGCGAACTATTTATTAATGTGGTATACCAGGAGTCGATGCGAACTGTTTAGTGATAATTAAGCATCTATCAGGTTAGGATGCGGATTGTTTGGTGTTGATCCTTTTTTTAATATATACTAGGGATTGGTGGGAATTGTTCGAATACTAAGTAACAATTACATATCAGGTTAGCATGTGAACTGTTTGATAAGAAATATGTCCTACATATATCTGGGAATTACACATTTCTAAAGTTTAAAAAAGTCTATGTACATCAAAAAATACTGTGAATGTATGTACACCAAAAAATTACAATCAATGTATGTACACCAAAAAACCATAATGTCTTACAGAGTATCACCAGTACTTGACGGTGTCTCCGTCGTTTAAGAAGAAATCAAACATTTCAGCTCTGAAGACAGTGACCATATCTTCATCGTATTTTGTCTGCACATATTCATGCTGGATAATATCTCTGGCATATTTGCAGACAAGAATACCACAGTCCAGGGTGCCACTTTTTTATTGTGGAATTTTTCTTTCATTTTTCACCTTCCACCCTGTTTTTGAAGGAGGTAGGAATCCTTTGTCCAATAAATATTTGATCTTGTTATAATAATTAGTGTTAGGAATCAACACAAAAACTTAAACAATGGTTGTCAAACAATTCGCATCGTACATTGCGAATTGTTTGACAACCACTCCAACATGTACATGTCAAACAATTCGCAGCCTAGGTTGCGAATTGTATGGTATCCAATCCATTTTGTCTGCAAACATTTCGCAGCCTATGCTGCGAAATGTTAATCATCCAAAACAATTCGCATCCTAGGCTGCGAATTATTTTATTGATACATTGCGAATTGCAACTGATTTGCTCACATTTTGCAGCATATCTTGATCACAGTTCGCATCATATCTTGATCATGCATAATTTAAAATGTGTTTAAAAGTAAGTGAATAGTTGGGAATATTACCAGATTGATAGGTGTCCTTGTGGTGTTGTCTATCGCTTTGAGTTTAGGCAGCAGTGGGTTGTAGTTTGTTACCGACCTGCCGTCGACATCAATGACGAGCAACGTCTGATGGTTTATCTGGTCCTTTGTCTCGGTGCATATTGGAATGATGATGATGTTGGGGTTTTCAGGCGCTTTGCTAAAAGCTGCGTCCACCAAATTTGTTACTTTCCAGCCTGATTCCATTTGATGCTGCATCCAAGCAAGAGTACATTAAAATGAGAACATTTTTCGAAACTTTGAAATTTACCTTAGCTAAACTTACCGTAGTCATGCCCGAAATCATTACGCGGTCATGTAACACTCATTCAACTTTTTTGCATAGAACTTTGAAGTTTTCTTCTACAAGCATCTTTCGAATCCAAGCGTTCACAACCAATGAAAAGAGTTGTTTATTTATGTTAAATATACAAGACATGTTTGAAATATTAAAAAGAGAATAGGTTGACAATTGGATACCTTTACGTCCAGCTCCAGTTCTAAAGGTAGCGCCATCGCATCACTCGCTTGCACTCTAATTTCGTATGTAAATTTGGACGATGGTAAATTCCATACTACTCGATCAGGGGGGTCACTCTCGTAGGCTTTAAGTAACTGTATTTTGTGGTATTCTCCGACATCGATACGGCCAGTGACTTTTGTTTTCTTTGGCCAGCCGCTGTATTTTACTTTTGGCGGTTCCCGTTCTGTTATAATTATCTCTTCCTCTTCCTCTGCCGCTGGAGGCTGTGTTGGTGTCAGTAGATTAATATTAGGCTCCTTTGTCTCTTTAATTGACTCGAGTTTATTAAATAAAAAAAATCAAAAGAGTGTGTCAGTCATTATAATGTTAACGACCCCAAACATTTTGCATGCTAACATGTGGATCGTTTGTTTCTAGCTGAATACATTTCATGGTATCTATCAGGATAGCATGCGAACTGATCGAGGTTCCACTAAACAGTTTGCATGTTACCCTGATATTTCTTTGTAAAACTTGAAATACATCCACAATATTCTCATAGTATGATGCGAAATCATTATAAATAGCCCTTACCACACGGTCAGCGACAACCAATGCCGTTGACTTGTTCGGCATATGATATGGATCGTGTCGGCAGAAATCATTAAAGTCATCCTCCGACATGTTCTCCAAATACCGTTGTATTACACAATTGATATATACATTATCAATTTCATTTAAAAGTGTCTGTGAAATTTGAGTGTAAATACCATCAACAGAAGCATCGGGTAAACCTACTGTGTTATCGTTTGACTCTAGAGCTTGCAGTTGATTTGGTAATGGTATTACAATTGCAGGTTGGCTTAACAATTCTGACTTTGCGCACACCACCGTTGGTCTTTGAGGTGCATCTCCATATTTGGTATTGTCTTTTAAGGATGGTCCTTCCTGGCTGAGTAGTTCCATCTTCTCACAGGGATTGACATGTTCCGACTCTTCCGGTGCTATCTCTTGTGTTAGCCTTTCTCTATTTACCAAGGCTATTTCTTGTTGCTGTTGTTGTTTTTGTTGTTCTTTTTGTTCTTGTTGTTGTTGGTGTTGAACTTGTTGCTATTGTTGTTGTTTTTGTTGTTGTTGTTGCTGTTATTGTTGTTGTTGGTGTTGTTATTGTTGGTGTTCAACTTGTTGTTGTTGCTGCTGTTGCTGTTGGTGTTGTTGTTGTTGTTGGTGGTGGTGGTGTTGAACTTGGTGTTGTCGTTGTTGGTGGTGTTGAACTTGTTTTTGTTGCTGCTGTTGGTGTTGTTGTCTGTCAGCCTCCTGTTTCATACAAATTCCAAAATAAAAAGGTGGAAAGGTTAAGCATATTATAATCATAGTTGTGAACGATTCGCATGCTAACCTGAGATTTGTTTGGTCCATCTCAAACAATTCGCATGATGAGCTGAAAATTGTAAAATAACTAACCAACTAGAGTAAAACACAATTCGCAATATAGGATGCGAATTGTTCGGACATGACTACACAACAGTCCTGATATTTGTTTGATAGCATCATGTCATGCGATGCATTGTTTGAATATATATTCAACTAGATAAACCCCACTGGCTATTTTACATACACACATTGACTTTGTTTGAATATGTATACAATAGTAAATATTATTATAGAAACAATTTCATCACAACAATAAATAAGATATTTGAATCTTAGTGAACTTTTGATCCACTTACATCTTCGAGGCTGCCTGGGTCTGCCACTTCTTTCTCACGATCTTCTATCTCCTTTGCCACGTGAAGTACGAGTTGTTGGTCATTCGGAAGAGACTTGTGTCTTTCTTTCTCCGTCTGTGTCTCCGTGGTGTCCGTCTTTGTGGACACCAACAAATCTTCTTGCATCCTTCCAGATGGTACCGATATGGGTGAATGGTTCCCATCATCATCCCTCTCTTCTGGAAGTACTCCATCAGCATTATGCTGATCAGCATCAGGCACAGATGCCTGCAATTCAGTGGACGCTGCTCTATCTGGAAATGCTGGTACCTTCTCAACTTTTGGGCTTCCAATCTGGCAAATTAGCTAAGAGATAGCATTGTGGAGTTGTTGTGCTTCAAGCTCCACTATCTTCCGTTTCAATTCTTCCAGCTGGAACAATAATAGCAGACGTTTTATAAACATATTAAGTGCTGATTATAGCTATTATTTAAGGCTTAGTTTCACACTTACTTCTTTGGCCTGTTTTTCTATCTTTCTCTCGTACTTGTTCTTGTCGGCGTATCTATTCAAACGCTTTGATTCAGCAACAGTTGTAGACTTCTTTGGAGTAGTCGCTCTGCGTTTGAGGACAAAATTACAGGTTGTTTCACTCATACTAGTTGTGCCCCCATCGTCGGGCTCCTGCCGGGATGTGCCGATCGGTGGTGGTGGTGGAATCGTTTGTTGGGGGAGTCTTGGTGGTGGAATCGTTGGCTTGGGGAGTCTTGGTTGTTGGGGTCTGGGTGATATCACCTCATTCGTTTCTTTCTGTTTTTGTGATGCTCGTCTCCTTGGTTTTGGGGCTGTGTTTTTCTTCCTCTTCTTTGGTCTTTCTTCCGGTGAAATAGATTTAACATCTGCATCTCTACTATCTACTGCTCCTCCAAAAGATTTGCTTTCAGCCTCAGTAAGATGTAGTGGACCTTCAAAAACCTACCAACAGAGGCACATGTAAGTAAATAGCTGCAAGCAGTTTGTTTTGAAAGTATGAGGGTGTAGACAGACAAATTATTTTTTACAAACAGTTCGCATTATATGCTACGAATTGTGTGAAACTCTATCCTTATTAGGGTTGCAAACAACTCGCAGGTTAGCATGCGAATTGTATGTAAACAATAAGCTGCGAATTGCTTGGAAACAATAAGCTGCGAATTGTTTGGAAACAATAAGCTGCGAACTCAGAACGCATCCCAGGCTGTGAAATGTTTGATACATTGTTCTAATATAACACCAAACAAAACGCATGATATGCTGCGAAGTGTTTGCAACCTCAGTTCAATACCTATATAAAGCTCATACCTGATTATCTTTCAGGTTGGGTATTCTAATAAGAAGCGCCACGGTTGCTGCTTGGCACTCTAATCCCAACCATTTGAAAAACCTTGGTATCGAGGCCGGCTTCGCTACCTCGAGGCCGGCTGTTGTGTGATCCATGAAGAATGGCTGCATGAGGACAAGTTTTATCATTAAGATGCTCTGTACATAACTAATTTTTATACAGAATAGATCAATCTTACAATTAGAAGGGCGACGCAGCCGATGACTCTATCGGGTTTTTAGATTGCTAAGCAACTCTTGATAGACTGTCGAAACTTGAACATTATTGATCCGGACCAGTCGTAATTGTTTATTTTGCTGAGGTCTTCAACAAAATAAAGCGTGCTCCAACCCAGGAGATCTCCAGATACGGAGTAGAATAGGGTTGAGCACAAAAACAGTATCCAGAGCCTCGCAACGTCTTCCAAATCATGCTCCCCCCCCCCCCCTTCGCTTATGGATTTTTCTATAACTACCTGTAAAACCCACGACAACATGCTATGTTAGTAAAGTACAACGTCCTGCTTTAAAAGATGAAGTTGATTTTACAGGTACCTTTATAATGGCATTCGTTATTGTTTTAGTATTTGTCGGTCCTACTTTCCTGGCAGTTTTAGCCATGAAGTATCTCTTCATCATCCTCGATTCATCCTCATCGTCGGGCGCGTATTTGTTGTGAAATGCTCCGATTTTCGTTAACGGTATTTCCTCCGTGTCATGCTTCATCCCAAATATGACCTTCACATCGTCTTCAGTTAGCTTTACAAACTTTGAGCCAATATGGAAGGAGTCTTTATCAACAAAGAACCTCTCGACAAGATACTGAATGAGCGAGTAGAATTTCTTCTTTAGCAGTTTTGCCTCATTACAGATGTCGAAAGTGATTTTCAAAAGCGTGTAGAAGGGTGTGTTTCTTGCAGCTTCAATGTGGGCGCGGTTAATACGGTTCTTTTTAAGAAGTTTCAGAAGGCTCACCAACCCTGACCTGTAATAGATTGGTTTTGTTGTCATACTTCTTGCACAAACACAAATCAGTTGGAGTTTCACATACCTCGCATCACAAGCTGCGAACTTCCTATCTATCAGTTAAAGTATCACACGATTCCCAAGACAAGTTGTGAATTTCCTATCTGTCAGTATAGTATTTACAAGCAATTCGCAGGCTGGCCTGCGAATTGTATGTAAATATAAGCTGCGAAATGTATGGCACACACATTAAATCAATATGCGAATTGATATGAAATATAAACAGATATGAAGCTGCGAATCGTTTGCATCCTAGGTGATGAAGATGCAAACTGTACTACAGAGCACATGTACAGGCTGCGAACTGATCTATTTTTTACATGCACGTTGCAGGGATCTGGGAAATATCGAAACAACACCAAAATCAACAATCAACTACCTAATGCACATCTAACATACATCACAGTTGTCAGGGAAGTATTAACATTACATGCAACCAAACTTCTACCATGCGTTCGACGATAAACCCAGAAACTGACCAACTATCGTCACTAAATACTTCATTCCGGTATAAAAAGCAAAGTCGATCGTGAAATAACAGAAAATAGTGGTTCGAAGTCATCAAAAATGCAAAAAAAAACTTTCCACGATAATGCTTACCTGATTACTTCGAAACACTGTAGTATTCACCGGTCGGAGACGACTAGGCGGCAAGTTGTCGAACAAGAGGTCGTTACTCATTGGACTGAGTAAAAGACGGTGACTGGTCCGATTCCGTTTGAAGGTCCGAACGACGACTGATTTCACAGGGAAACTGTAGGGGTTTCTGGTTGGAGAGAGAGTATCACGAAGTTGAACGGTTTCTGGTGGTTTCTAAAATTAGACGTGTTTGGGTTTGTTTATGGTGATGGAAAGGGAGAAAAAAAGTGGGTTTGAAGTGAAAAATGGGTATATATAGTCGGGGGTAATTTTGTCCAATTTTTTACTCGAGGTATTAAGTAACACTATCCAAAATTTGGGTACTACCGGGTAATTATATACTTGAGCGGGTATTTACTGGTACTTTTCTCTAAAATAATTATGTAAACAAATAATAGGTTTGAGGTAAAAAAAATATAACTTAATTTTATTTTAAAACTAAGTATGCATTTTGGTTTAGTTTTTTCTTATAACTACTGTTACATTTTATTACTAATAAAAAATATTATATTATTCGAAAAAAATTAATTTTATATTTTATGTATTATCTTCTCACATAGTCGGCTATTATATAATTTATAATATTTTTTAGTCAATTAATTTGGTCATTTTTTTTATTATTTTGATGTTATTTTTTTTACATTTTTTTTATTTTTTATAATTGGTCGAGTGCTGAATTGATATGTTTTTATTGGATAAAAATGAATTATTTAAATATTCAAAGAACGTGCAAAATATTTATTTTTTGCATTTTAAAACTATAACTAAAGTATTATAGAAATATATTAATTTTCTCATCTAGTTGTAGATGATGTATTTTATACAAGTTTTTCACGATTAACACTAGGCTAGTGTCATATATTGTCATATTGATTAAGATTTTCTATTTTCTTGTAATATGAATAAAAAGCTTGTTATATACCAAACAAACTTCTTAAAAATAGCTAAGCAATAGAGAAGATCAAATTCTAAAAGTGTATTCATACGTGTCTCAAGCTTTGATCTTTTTCGACGAATATGTGAGGAATTTTGTTTTGATCGAATTTTGTAAGTAGTTGTTTCATATCTCAAATTTCTAACAATTATTTTTAGTATAATGGTAACAAAAACAACCATAGCTACAACCAATGTGATTAACCAAGATCTTGTTCGTCTAAACCGTTTCGATAGCTCAGATTTTACTCCATGAAAAAAACAGATTTCATTATTGTGGATAGAATTTAAATTAAACTATATTTTAGATCCAAACTTGGAGAAAAATCATGAAACAAATGATAAGGACACCGATAAAATCAAAGGTAAAAGGTACACGCAAGAGAAGGACAATCTTATATGTCAAGGACATATCTTGAATGCTACATCAAATTGTCTTTTTTGCCTTTAAACAAGTGAGTCTTTAATATTAAAAATATGAAATGCACTTGAAGAAAAATACAAAACCGAAAAAAGTACAAAAAAAAATGTTAATTTCTCAATATTTTGATTTGAATTTTTTTGATCGTATAACACTTCTCTCCCAAATTCACAAGCTGTAAATCTTAGTAAATAAACTCGTGTCCGTAAAACTGTCACTTTCAAAAAAAATCAAGTGAGAGAAATCATAGCAAAGTTACCTTTATCTTGGTAAAGTTATCGGAATATGATACTTCATAAATTAAAAGAGTAAAGTTTGAAACAAATCCAAAAATATTTGAGGACTGAAGAAGAATCGCGTGTTAGAGATGTGAAAGAAGAATCCAATATTAAATCTTTAATTAGTGTAAATGCAATAGAACCAAAGTCAAAGAAATAAAACTTGGAAAATAATCATTTCAAAACAAGAACAAGAATACTTCTAAGATGGTTAAGGGAAATTATTTTGTATGTGGCAACTCGGGACATTTTTCTCGTACGTGCAACCTTAAGAAAAATGGTGATAGTATAAATTCTGTGTAAGAAGATATTTTTGCAATGATGACAGAGGTCAATGCCATTGAAGATGAGACTTCAAGATACTGGTATGATACATGCGCATCCGATCATGTCTCTCATGACAAATATTTGTTCAAAATAGTTGAAGCAAGAAATAGCACAAAAATATGTAAATGAAAAACACAAATAAGTCCAATATTGAATGACGAAGAAATGTAGAGTTGGTATTCATAAGTATACAGAAAATAAATCTTAAAAAGATATTGTATAATCCGAAAATGAATAAAAATTTGGTTAACGGCGATCTATTGTCTAATGTTGGAATACAGTCCTTGTATGAATCTAACAACCTTGGTTTGCCAAAGATTGAATTTTTGTAGGAAATTGATACTCTTATAAAAACAAGCTGAAACTGTGTACTCATGAAACTATTATTAATTAAGTAAAAATCCTATTTATTATCGCTCTCATAATGAATATTATTATGACATAGTAGAATTTCCCATATATGACATAAAAAATACAAGAATTATTAAAACTGGACTTATAAAGTGTGATATAGGTCCGTATGCAAAGTGAGAGTTGTTTGTAGAACCGATGATGATTAAAAAGCATTACAAATCCATTAAAACATGCACAAAACTGTTAGACTTAACACACATCGACATATGTGAGTTATACAGTATTTTGATGTGTGGGGTAAAAAATACTTTATAACTTTCATTGATGACTACTATAGATTTACTTATATCTATTTTCTTAAACACAATGATGATGCTTTTAATATGGTTAAGATCTTCATAACGGAAGTAGAAAATCAATTAGACACTTATATTAAAATATTACATAGTGACATATGTAGGAAATATTTCTCCAATTTTTTATATATAGTTTTTGTGAAGATCATGGGATAATTCATCAATTCGCAGTGCCTTACACAAGACAACAAAATGGATTGGCTTAGCACAAAATAGAATCGGTCGATAATTACCAATGTTATGCTAGTCAATTCAAAATTGTATTAATCTATGGGGTGAGGTTGTTTTAACTGCATGTCATATTTTTAATCGTATCCCTCTTAATAAAACTGGAATATCTCAATTTGATTTACGGAAAGAAATAAAACAAAACATAGACTACTTTAAAGTGTGGGTGTGTTAGCTTTTTGTAAAAACACAGATATAAAAAGAGTGAGAGTAAGTCCTAAAGCTATAAGGTTATTAGATTTGGAATCTAATATGGTATTTGAATAAAAAGAATCAATTTCTTTAAATCCAAATTATATAATGATAATATGATACAAACCATTATAAAAAACAAAAAAAAATAACTTAGAGAAAAACACATTCGGTTGATGAACAACCACGAGAACCTCGTAATAGTCATTCAAAAAGATTTTTGTTTTGGATCCGATGAGATAGACTCTCAAATTATTTATTTTGATTTAGTAGAAGAAAATTGTGAAGAAATAACCCAAAGATTCTGATAGTACTTTGTTTAAAAGTTTACCCTTAAACAAATAAAGAAGAAATAACATCTCGGTATTCTGTATTTTGGCAAGAATGCATAAATGATAAAATAGATTCAATAATATCAAGTTATACTCAGGATTTAGTGTATTTACCTTTGGGTTCAAGACCAATTTCTTACAAACGGGTATTTAAGAAGAAATGTTACACAAACGGAACCATTCAATATTTCAAAACAAGATTGGTAGCAAAAGGTTTTTGGCAATAAAAAAGAATAGATTATTTTGACACATATGATGGAGTCGTAAGAGCAACAATAGTTAATATGCTATTTCAATTTCATCGATATAAAATTTGAAAATTCACAAAATGGATGTCGAATGCTTTGGCCATATCAAGTTTTAATATTATGTTTCATCCTCTAACTTTCTTGTTAATCTCATGAACAAGCTCATGAGTAATTAACGAGTTTTCATTGATTGATATACCATCTAAAAGATCACATTGTTCTAAAGATATTATTTTAGGAAGGATAGAGACAAATCTGGTGTTTATTATTTTTGACATGATTCTATTTAGAACAGTACATAGACGTATACGTCTATAATATTGCCAAGTATTAAGGGAGTCCTTCTTTAACATTAGGCAGAATGCTTGACATAAATGCCAGTAGGATCCAATTTACCATTAAAGTAGGCCCTAATAGCATCATATATGTCCTTTTTATTAATATGCCAGCATGAATGATATAATCTGGAGTTGAATCCATAAAATCCATAAAAAAGTATTAGGGTTAAGAGAGTTTGTAGATTTATGGATTTCTTTATCCTTAGGTAATGCAAGAAAGAAGTTATTGTCAAGAGGAGTCGTAAGTTCATGGATTGTTTTATTAAGGTTATTTGGAAATAATTTGATATAAGGAATAGTTAATTTTTTTTTAAATGGTCAATGGATGATTCTACAATATCATTGTAGTTTTCAAACCACTGACCATTAATTTTAATTCTATCTATTTTTTTTTAATTCTTTTTTTCATAAAGTTGTGGTAAGTTTTTGAATTTTGGTTGTCAAAGATGTTTCCAAACACATCTTTATTCTAAGATTTAATTTTTTGCTTTAATCTTTTTAGTTTTGACCAAATTACAGTGATTGGAGGACCAAATAAAGTTTTATTCCAATTGATTTCAACCATGTTCAGAAAATCTTTGTGAAGTAACAACATATTTCGGAACTTGAATGGAGCCATAGGTTTATTATTAGTTTATGACAGGGAGATAATTAAAGGTGAATGGTCAGAACATGTTCTTGATACTTGGTTATGTTTAAATAATCTCTCGAGGCTTCATTGTGGAGCGATATTTAAAGACTTTTCCATTTATTATTATTATTTGACCAAGTGAATTTAGAGCCAGAGAATCCAAGATCCTCCAGATTAGAGTCTAATATCATGCTATTGAAGTCATTGATAGCTCTGATATCTAGAGATGTGCAAGAAAGTTGTTCATTGACATTAAATATAATATTGAAATCACTAACAACTAACTATACTATGTTAGTTTCTAAGATTTTTGTAAGATGGTCCCAAAGAGCTTATTTTTGGAATCTGATGCACTTTGCATAAATAAATTTTTACAAGTAATTCTTTATTACGTGAAAGATGAGACATTTTTATGTGAATAAATTGTTCATTATTGAGTAATATTTGGACCTGGAAACTGTATGTCCATAGAATCCATATTTTGTTATTTACATTTGAAGTTCTATTTTTAAAGCCTAACTTATTTTTTTATTAATTTCATTTTACCAGATGATATAATTGGCACTTGGAGCGCAATAAAATCAATATGTTCAGATTTAGAGATAGACTTAAGTCTTCTTATGAAACCTTGTTTGCCAATGCCCTGGGCATTCCAAAATAGAATACAAATTGTTATTTGATTAGAGCGGAAGAAGATTTGGTTGATCCTCTAAAATGGACAACCGTAGTAAATAGGGGGGCTGAGGTTATTACCTTTTGATTTCTTCAATATTTTGCTTACAGATTTAGTCTGTTTCATTTTTTTGGAGATAGTTTCTCCATTACAGGAGGTAATTGAGGACTAGTTTAGGTCCAAAGTTTGGGGGAGCTTTGTTCATTGTCAGAGGCAGAATTGAGAAGATGAGTAGATAAAGAGAAATATTTTCCTAATTTCTTTATTTTGAAGGGAATTAATGATGTCATGGTTTGTGGCTTCAATGGCATCATTATTTGGTTTAGGTATCCAATACTTATATTCAGAAAGAATGTTGTGAGGTTCTTTCTTATTGTAATTTGGTTTTTTAAATTTATGATTATTTCTGGAAGAGATAGTCTTTAATTGGTCAGAGGGAGATTGATGGTGTGGATTTTTTAGAGTTGATGTGTAGGGCTGAGAATTAGGGATGTTTTGGTTCACAATAAGATTTGATCTTTTGGACCCAAATATCTTTTCGAGAAGGGATTAGGTTTGGTTGAAAAGAATATATGATGACTAGTATTTCATTAACAATTGTCCTAACAAAGGGTTTATTGTTTTTATGCAAGAATCAATATTGTGACCCATATGTTTACAAGAGTGACAATATTGAGAAAATTGCCGATAAAATATATGTTACCAGAAGCCTTCATCTTCTCTAAAACCAATCCATATGTTTGGAGGAAGAGGTTTGGAAATGTCTAATATTATTACGGATTTACAACAGTTATAAGTAGCCCTATTGAAAGCAGAAACTCATATAGTTAAAGGTAATCCCATTTCCTCTGATGTCTTAGATATTGAGTTTTGATTGTAAAAGTACTCAGGTATCTTTGGGAAGTAAATCTAGACTAGAGTCTCTAGTGACTCCACTATGGGATTCAATGCAGGACTTCATTTAAAGAGTCTAAAGGAAAATTTTCCTATAGTATGAACATTCATTTTCCATAATTTTTTTAAATCATAGGGTTATCTAGGTCTATAAATACATGTCTGTAATCCCATACATGAATATTGTAAAGACCTATTAGATATAAAGATTGAAGATATGATTCAAAATCAACTAAATTAGGTCTACCGGTATAAAATTTCACGACTATAGTATATTTAGAAGAGTTAAGCAAATAGTCATTATCTAATTGATTGAAGATAACTGCCGGATAACCTTATTTACTCTAATGTTTCACTCCTTTGTGGTTTACGATCTTTTTTTTAGGCTTCAAAAGATACACAAATGATTCATGAATCTTCACCTGGATTTGGATGTGAATTATTTTCGAACATAGGATTTTGCTTCGAACACGAGATTTTGGCGGAGCACCGACTGGCTGGAGTTTCTGGGTAATGGAGGAAAGTTCTTGTTTGAATTCGATTATAATGGATGGGATGAGTCTTCAAGATTTTGAGGAGATTTTAATATTCGTTCTTATGTTCTTGATGATTTGACGAAAGAAAATGATGTTCCTTGCCAGATTTTTGGTGGCTCTGCTGCGAAGCAACCTCGAGGTGAGGTTGATGAGGCAATTCGTCTATCGAGAGGCTGAGAGGTGGCTGAAGGGTTCTAAGGTTTTAAATTTTTTCAAGAGAGGAAAAATACATTCTTGGAGCTTCTCTCTTCTTAAATTTATCATAGTTTTTATATTTCACAATCATTCGTGAGGCAAACGTCCATTTACTTTAAAATTTTATTTGTATAAATAGACTCAATCTTATAATTTAATATTATGTTAAATTATATCTAAAACCTTCTGTTTCTCTTTAAAATTTGTATAAATTAGTTAAAAATTGTAATATGTAACATGCGATCGACAAATAAATGCTCTAGAATTTAAAATGCTACACTTTACCAATTATGAATGTGTACACTTATACGTGTTAAATCTCAAATTTTACATGTCTTCTTTGAAAATGAAACTTTATGCAATTACTCCATTTTATTTTGTTTTATCTTTTAAGAAAAGTTATAAATGCAAATCGTAAAGTAAACAACATTCCGAAATATATTCATTATGATCAAGAATTGTATATGCCTACTAATTTAGGTCTCATAAATAACTTCACAAGTTATATTATAATTTTTTGTTGGTCGGTAAAAAAACTAAAAACCATGGTTAATTATCAGAATTGTTCATTTATTTTAAAACAATATATTTGTATTAAGAATAATTATTATTTTTACATCTGTAGTCATTATTTATATTTATTTTGTATTTTTGATAAACACGATTGATTTTGGATGAAAAAGAATCCAACAAAAATAACTATTTTGATACAAATATAATTACGATTGTTGTTTTGAAACAAAAATTAATTCTGATAACTTTGTGAATTTTTAGCGGTGGACAAAAGAATCTTATACATAAGTACTACCTAAACCTTCAAGATCGATATATAAAAAAATATCAAAATTCTATTTATAATTTTTTCTTTTTTCTCTCATTACGTAAAAAGCTTTTATTATAATATTTTAGAAATCTCAAGGAGACCGTTCTATACAAACATAGCGCAACCATTTTTATCCTATCATATGTTTTTTTTTTGTGTGGTTTGTATTATTAGAGTCTTTTCATTTTCTTTTAATTAATTACTTGTTTCGTGTTAAGAAACACTAAATTTAAATTTTGGTGACTGATATTTTTCCCCTCCAACAGTAAATTTTGACAAACCCAAAAATACAAATGCTATTGAAGAAAGTTAGGTAAGTACGTACAGGAGTGCTTTATTTTTTTCAAAAGTAAATAAGGATAAAAGTTTTTGTTGTGGTTTACTTTTTATTTTTATTGCTTTAAATTTTAAATGTTTATTGGTGGACTTGTCAAGTAATCTAATTACGATTTAGATACCTTTAGTTTTGCTAAAATACAAAACCGATTGGTCAATGTGTCCAGAGGGTTCCCTATCACTTTCACAACCAAAATTATTCCATTCTCCCTTTTCATATTCCTAAGTTTTACACTCCGATTATACACGTAGATTTGAGTCTATCTACAAATATTTAAAAATATTATATTTTATATATATATATATATATATATATATATATAACTAACCAAATTAATCAAAAAATAAAAAATAATATTAAATTTTACATTAATATTTTAAAACTACATATAAAATATAATAACAATAATTTTTAAAAACTACAATAAAAATAAATTTTAAACACTACGTACATTGTAAGACGAATAAAATATATCTCAATTATAATTTTTTTCTTTCAATCTATTATACCATATAGTATTTTATTTATAGGATCATAAAATTTCAACTAACATAAGTTTAGTATTTCCGTCATTCTTTTATTATTTGGCTTGCAATCAAAGGAAAACTTTCCACACGGGATAAGCTTCTGAATTGGGGTCTAAACACTCCTTTGAACTGTGTCTTATGCAATTCAGTCTCAGAAATCATTAACCATATCCTCCATAATTATAGTCACAGTTTGCAACTCCAAGCTTGGTTTTTCTCTAAGCTACAATAAAATTTGGGATTCTTGAATCCATGAGGTGTCTAACTGGCCCCCATCCAGCTTACGATACCTCTAGCGTGCCTGTTTTGGTGTTGTTGTCGATCACATATGGAGTGAGAGGAATGCTAGAATTTTTAGATTCTCCTATTCCCCGCCTCTGCGGCATTTCATCGCATGTTTTCTCACATTTGGTTCAGATTCCGTGATACCAAGGTTGTCTGGCTAATCTAGTCCTATTAATTCTAAATTAATTTTTTTTTGTGTTTTGATTGTAGCAGCCATCTTCCTTTCTGGTTTGATGTATCTGCTCGCTTACGTTGTTGTTGTCGTCTAGCCTCTTTGACCATAGTAGTTTTAGCCCATTCGCTTTGCTTTGTCTGCACTTGTTTGGCCTATTTGCATTCATTATCCTCTAGCTTGTATGCCACTTTGCTTATAAGTTCTTCGAATCTGTAATTTTGTCATGTTGACTTTGTTGGTATTTTTGCACATTCTCTTATTCTTTTTTATTTTGGTTTGAGTAAGGCTAAGGTCTACTTACCTTCTTATTATATTCTTTTACGTCTCTTATTGTTCTCCTCAGAATATACTCCATATACATGTATGAAACTATTTTTATTTTTTATTTAATGTATTTTTACAATCAAAATAAATAAATTAAGTTTGTTATGATTGCATTTTATTAGTATGATTACATTTTAAAAGCGTTAAAATTTAAAATAAATTTATAAATAAATGATACGTTCGAGGTTAAGATAATGTAAAATAATTTTATTCTAAAACTAAGTTCGAGAGCAGAAATTACATTTTAAAACTAAATCCAAAATCCGACGAGTCAAGTTTTTTTTTCTTCTATAAATACTATTGTATTTTTCATTAATAAGGGTTATTATCCATTTATAAAAGCTATTTATATTTTATGTTTTGTTTTTTCATAAAGTTATCGATTACAAAACTTTTGTATATTTTAGTCAATTAATTATATTATTTCTGACAGCTTGCGGACTTCTATCTTTATTTCAATTTAAGTGTATTTTTATTTTTTTTATCCGTTAAGGCTAAATTGATACATCTTTTACTTAATGAAAATGAATTATTTAAATATTCAAAATGTGTAGAATATTTTATTATTATTTTAAAACTATAACTAAAATATTATTAAAATGTATTATTTTTCTCCAAGAGAATATTAATTATTTAAATAGGACTATAATTGTGGTCATATTTAATTATTTAAATAGGCCTATTATTTAAACAATTTATTTGCACGTCCATGTCCTGTTTGATATATCTTGATTTTGGTTTGTTTCTTTCCATTATTTTTCTCCAAGAGAATATTTAAACAAAATTAATTGAATGGTTCATTAATTTTTAAATGGATTATCCTAACCTGTCCATTCCATATCCAATTAGTGTTGTAGCACTCAAAAGACCATAATTAATTATAATTATCTATCCATTTCAATATCCAATTAGTATGAATACATTATAGGTAGATGATCGAGAGATAAATGCAACACTCTGAAAGAGAGCTTTGCTTTAAAGAACTTACGTTTAAAATCAGTTGATTAAACTATGTAAAAATCATATAAATTGTTGGTACAAGTTTAATAAGCTAAGATCTATTTTATTGATTACTTTCATCTTTTGATTGCTTATTTTATTTGTTTAAAAAAAATATTGATCATCATGGAAAAAATATCTCAAAGAATAGTGGGCTCACTTATAGCAAAATTTACAACATGAGAGGGCATTCATGGAGTACACCTGATCCTGGTATGTCACACAGGAGATGAGGCTTGTTGAATCCGAAAATCTAAATCCTTGTTGGCTTTGTACAAAAAGAGAAAAATCAAGTTTGAACATTATCTAGAGAAGTTTTCATTCTTATAGGACCGAGTTCCAATACTGTAGAGGGGGCTTATGCAAACTATGTCTATGACAACGATAATCGTGAATGAGTTAGATGAGACCGCTCAAAAGTTGGCCAAGAGCAGTGACAACATGAGGCCAAGCTTAGTGCGCGTATATGGAAGACCGCCGACAGACTTCGAGATGGTAAATATCCCTACACAAGAAGATCGCCAAGAGAGATCTGATTATTTTTCGCCTATGCGCTCGACAAAAAAGAACTCAATTCTTTGTGGACTACAATGAAATGAAGTCCATAAAAACTGTGGTTTCTGTAATTTTATTATTCAAATTCGTTATGCATGCATTTTGTTTGAATAAAACTGATTGGTATCTGATGACTTTTGTACGTACTATAATTAACATTTAGTATATTTTGAATATCATTTTTTTAAACGAAGTTTTTGTTCAATGTCAAGTTTGAGGTCGGCATGTACCTTTTACATAGATGATTATCTACTATTTTACTTTATCTAATAGTTGTATGATGACAGCATAAATATATATATACATTAGTATTGTTTGCTATCAATCCGCCAACATTAGTATGTTGAATATATTTGGATACACATACTTTTATTGCTCATTGTAAGCAATACGAAAATACGTATGATTGGGGCGCAAAATTAATGTGGAAAAACAAATCATAAAAAACAAATCACTTATGCATTTCGTTTTGTTTGGCTTTAGAAAATAAATATATGCGTGATTTTTGAATTTTAATTTGAATTAGAATTTGAAAGATCTTGAATTTCGAAAACTGAAAATAACTAATTGTTAAATGGGTACTGTTTTGTGTGTTCATTGATATTGTTGGAAACATGTATGTTGCAGGTGGTCATTGATAAACTTGAAAATCTAAATGATCATTGATATTTTTAATTTTTTCTGCGTGATTATCGATAATCTATTTTTGTATTTTATTTAAATATTTATGTTACGTGTCAAAACTATAATGTATATATATTATTTCACAAATCTTGCAAATAACTCAAAATAAGTTTATTTTATTTTTTAAATGAAAAACAATGTTTTAAACGTTAAAAAATATTAACATTAAAAGATTTGTTAATAAAAAAATATAGAATTATATGAATATTAATAAATGCACTTAATTATTTATAGTTCGGATGACATAAAATTTTGAAAAGTGAAATAACTAGTTATTATTATATCTGTTTCGTGCGGTATCGTATATATTGTAAAACACATGGTAATAATTGGTAAACTTAAAAATTTATATAACTATCGTAATCGATAACATATTTTTATTTTTTATTTTAATATTGATGTTATCGATCAAAACTGTTGTTTATTTTATATGATTTATCGTTCTTCGATTCATTAAAAAAATATAAAACGTATTTTTATAAAACACAAATTTACCACTATATTTTAAATGATGGTGTATGTGATTAAATTGATTTCGAAAACAAATTTAAATAGTACGAATATATTTTAAATTATGGTTATCATGAAACGGCACGTTGCCTGACGAAAATTGTCAGGCGTTTTGTTCTTAAACGTTGAACGTTGAAAATTTGAATTACTGCCACTCCCTTTTGGTGGGAAAAAAACACACAGCCAGGAACAGAATCACCCTTTTTCTTGTTTAATTATAAGTAATAATTTGTTATAGAAAATAATATTATTCTACTAGTACTTACATTCGACAGAGCACTATCTTTATTAGACACTACTTTCATTCGACAAACAGAACAACAACACTCCTGGCCTCCGTAACATTTGTAATATGTGAATTACTTCTAAAATTAACCAAATTTAAATATAAAAAGAATCTTTTTATTTAATTAGTCTCTAACAAAATAATTAAAATTGTATTTTAAAATAAATAAGATGTTTGATATCCTCAATTTTTGTTATTTAAAATAAAATACATAACTCACATCAATATAAAAACATGACTCATGGTAATCCAATAAAATATGAGCAAAACTTTATAAAAGAAACTAAAAAAATATAGATATTAATTTTTTATATATATGATTTATTCACTTTTTTCATAAATATGATTTATTCATTTTCTTTTTCATACTTCACTGAATATTAGAAATGTTTTTTCTATAGTTCCAATCTAGTTGAATCAACATTACATAAAATCATATTATTTAATTCTGTTGGTAAAAATTATTTTGTTTAAAAATATTATATTTTTTAAATATTTTTTATTTTAAAAGCAATAAGCTACATTATGTCAAAATTATTTGTGGTCAAAGATTATGTTTCAGTGATAAAAAATTATGGATTCGATCTTCGAAATGCAACGACATACGGAGGATTTTTGTTGCACTAATTAGAAAAACTATTCACAAACTTATATAATGAGATACATGATGTTCAACATGCATATAAAAAGAAAATTATGTTTGAAATTTCATCGGCCTCATCGGTCATATAATTTCACTAAAAGAGATGATGTCTCGGTCTCCTCGATACAATGGTATCCATATTCCTTTGACCATTCACCATGGGTGAGAACATTGAACCTTCACTCTCGTGAAGAAATCTTAAAGGCAAAAGACTCTAGAGGTCGATTTGACTGAGTGTCAGTTAGCAGGATCAAATGTTATTGTCCTAGACAACATTTATCTCATTCAGATAAAAGTGCAGAACTTCTTCGCATCATAATCACATCAAAGTATAGGAGCGAGTCGGAGCATGGTACAACTCACTAAATAGTCACTCAAACCATCATGAAAAACTGCTAAACCCTCGATCTAACAATATGTTTTTTGACGCAGACCAACAGTGGCCCAAAATGCATCAGATGTCAAACTATATGGTACCTACAAATCCTAGATATGCCAAATTATGAATTCCTTAAGTGAGGCACAATAGACTTAACTGCATTCTCATTAACTCTAGAGATATTGGAAGGAGACTTGCTTAATGAGTTCAACCAGTATAAGATGAACAAGTACATTGGGACTAGAGATCTTGAACACCATATTTAGAAATTTTGGATGAGATGATTGAGTCTGGAAAAGGCGATCAAATTTTATGTTGAGAATTTTTATAACCTTCTGAGGCAGTTCATTCACGTAGCTCAATTAACTTCATCCAAGCTTCATAAGACATTGTTCGTAAAACAGTTCATCGGGAGAAAAGTAATCTGAGGAGACGTGGATTATATAATTCATTTCAAACAGAAGCTCAATGAGATCCTACGAGAATACACGAAAAGGTTCATATGGACTAACAATAGTTTGAAGAATCACCACAAGATTGTGATGTGTGTTTCTTGCTAGTAGGAATTTGTTTCCGATTTTTTGGTTGAATATATCATAAAAGAGAAGGCCTTGACCTTTGGCAATATCATAACGCACGTAGATGCACAAATTAAAGTCAAGTCAATGAAATGATGTAAATGAGGCCAAAAGGACCTAACACGTATCTTTCTTACCAACCAAAATATATAATATTACCAACCATCATTACAATCCAAACCAATACATATTATTCCAAATAACCACTTAAGTAGTCCTCACACAAAATAATAATGACCATATTAAAAGTGAAACCCAAAAAAACCACCACGGGTTTGGATTCCATCTATACCAAGCTCATTGAAAATACGGAAACCACATAAGATAATGTAAAAATATGCGATCTACTTTTAAAAGCTCAAAATAATTGACCTTAAAAAAACCTCAACAAATTATGTAAGTAGTGAGAATGGGCACCAACCATACTAATGTCACCCTATAAAAGATGAGATCTATAATCTAATAAACGATGATAAAATCATTAAGGTTATAATAGGCCAGTGATGTGTTCCTCGCGGGAAGAACACACTTCCAAGATCTCAACGGGTCGAAACGTTGCGGAAGAAGAACGGGATGGTCGGATAGTACGAAGAGAGGTGATGGTAGAGGGATTGGCTATATCACCAAGGGATGATTCTCCTTGGAAAAACCACATGAAATCCAAACGTATATGACGCACCAGTAGACTCAGGGATTTCGTGAGCGACAATTAGATATTACACACCAAAAGGGATTCATGAGAGAACGATCAAAAATTTGAGAGAAAACTCAATAGAGATTCTTTTCAATCAGAAATTTGATACAAAATATAAGGAAATAAAGTGTTTAAATAGGAAAGAACATGAGCCAACCAAGAGTCACGCGCATGGTAAAATGGCACAACATTCTTGAATAAATACAAAAATTAAATGAAGATTTAATTGCAGTAGTTAGAACAACTCCGCTTTAATGCTTTGATCTTGTAAGAGCCAATTCAAGCCCATGCAACTTTAGCCAAAAAGGAGTTAACTTGTTCATGGACGGCTTTGGTCTTTGATCGGGTCATAGGCCCACTTGGAATGGTCCAAGAGCTTCAGATGTCCGACTGCACTCCTCGGATGTTTGGTTGTTATTGGGCTTGACTTGGTCCGAGGGTCTAACTTGGCATATCCGCAAGTGTTTAGTGGCACGTTCGATATCTCAGATTCTGCCCCTTTGGTCCTCGGGTCCTTTGGTCCACTGGTGTCTGACTGCGTTCCTTTGACGTTCGGTTGTTCAAGGGCCTGACTTGTCATGTCCAATGAGTAATTGATTGGCACGTTCGACCCCTCAGATTCTGATCCTTTTGTCCTCGGGTCCTTTGGTCCACGGATATCCGACGAGGTTCCTCGAACATTCGTTGGTTCGAGCTGGATCACATCAGCCAGGCCCCTTCAACTTTGAAGAACATCCTGATAAACCCAATGCAAGTAACCATAATCAAGCCTTACTAACCGCAACATCTCAGGTATTAGAGACGCTGGAAATCTATGAGGCAGGTGGTGAGTAAGTGGATTCGGATCCAGAATAACAAATAGTACTCACCATCATCGGAGGAGATCCTCATTTCATAAATTTACTCACTTATCTTGAATACGTCACACAACCGACCTCGAGATCCAGTATCAGGGACAAACTTTGACTTATCTTAACCAAAGTTTATACATCATCATTAGTTTTGACAATAATTATCTAGGATGAATACTAGTACCCTATAAATATGCGATCATAATCTTCATAATTACTTTTAAGGCATAAGTGAAGATAATCATGATAGGTATTGGCAGTTTAATCACTATTCTTTTCAATAAAATCTATGACTAAATCCAAGTCATAACATCATTAGCACCATCAATGAGGGTATTGACCAATTTTATTGGAGGAGACTACCCAGTAATTAGAGAGCTCAAGTTGTATGTGATCCTTAGATACAGAGAATGAAAGAATAATGTGCAATGTCTATTTATGATGGTGGATAGAACATCATTTTAAAATATCATCTTCAAATATTGGTGGCTTAACCAGATGCACGCAATCATATTTACAATACACCAATCCCTTTGGTATATTATTAGTGAGAGGATCAAAGTGATCTGAAATAATCAATGTATTACCTTAGAGTGATAGTTTGTTTCCTTATGACCCAACATATAGCAACCATAAGATAACATGGTCATCCTAGACATTATAAATGATCCAAATGAGGCCCCTCTCCTTGGTACAGTAGAACTGGAGGAAGTTGTCACTAATATAAATTTAGGGACATGTCAAGTAGTCCACATTAATAAAGATTTATAAGAAGTCTTTTAAACTGATTTACTAATATTTTTATCTAAAACTTAGATGTGTTTGCATAGTCACACATGAAACCACATGGGTGTCGTTCGAGGTAAAATTCCATAAGATATCATTATATTACCAAGTTTTTTTCAATAAAAAAACACCAACCATTCTCATAGAAACAATTGAGACAATCGTAATTAAAGTTAACATAACGAACTAAATAAACCACATCCAGGAAGTCTTTTACCTTATCTGGACCACTATAAAAGGGAACAAGGCAAGTGATGTATGTTTATAGACTTCACATATCTCAATAAACCATGCTCAAATGATCTGTTCATGTTTCTATACATCGATTAGCTAGTGGATGCCACTTTGTGCAATATAATGTAATCTTTTATAGGTGCTTACTTGAGTAAAATGAAATACCAATACATCCATAAGATAAATGACATGTTATCTTTATGACCTAATAAATGATATATTACTACAAGGAAATTCCATTTTCCCCTAAGAATTCAAGAGCAACCACCTAGATAAAATCAAAAATCGTACGACGATGATATGTTGGTAACTCACGGTTGGGAACAAACTATTTTCCAAGCTTGTAGAAACATTCACAAAAATCATGATGGTAAACTTAAAATTAAATAAAAAATGTATGTTTGGAGTCCGATTAGGCAAGTTTTTGGGTAATTGGTCAACAACCAAATAATCAAAGTAGATCGCACATAGTTGTATAATATAGTGGCTATATAGACTCACTTGCACAATAATATTGAACCCATATGGGTAGTCCAAATCTTTAAAGGCTCAACAGTCTTGATTTCAAAGTTGGAGTACAACCAATATCCCATTAATGGAACCTTATATACCAATCAAACAAGTTTGAATTTACAACTTCAAACCAAGAAGCCAAAAATAAAGAAAAAAAAACAAGCTTCGGCTTGCCCATATTTGGGGAGCCAATCACATTCAAAATTTCATCGACTCACAACTGGTGGTCAATCATGCGCTAAATAGAATTAAGGCTAAACTATAACCTTATACTATACCTAAAAAACTGCGTAACCAAGCTTTTAAATTTGAAAAAATCAAATACGAACAAATGCTTTGGGCATAAAAATATAATGGTTGACACACTTGCTTCTTCATGATGTGGTGGATTTACTCCCTTGGTAGTCTTTCAAGAAAAGCTAGTCGTTTTCAAGACCATGCATATTAAACCAACAAAATGAACATCGGAGGTCATAGTTATTTGAAGAACTTCCAGACTGGTGAACCCTCATTTAGGTGTACCTCATCGAAAGAACGTTACCCACAAACAAAAAGAAATCTATAACTATCCATATAAACTTTACTTGGTACGTGTGACTAATTGATATATTATATCAAGATAGGTTAACCATTCATCTCCTAAGGTGCCCTAATTATGAAGAGCCAATCTTCATTTTTGAAAAAAATCCATAAAAAATAAAGAGGTTCTCATTGTTGGTATAAGACTCTCAACATACATATCTTACTTGAATAATACTTCTTGGAAAACTATAAAAGCATATGTAGACAATTTTTCCAACATTATGATATTTTCTAACATTTTACAAATACGATCCAAGTCACGGTCGTACCATTTTGATCAATTATCGAGCCTATAAATAAACCGTGATAAAGTTGTTAAACGTCCATTCATCTTCCGCACTTCTTTGGTAGTTTGTGGAGGCTCCATGCTTAACAGTGTTGTAAGTTTCTATGATCAACTTCTATTCCACTTTTACTAACAACATATCAAATAAATTTACCACTTAAAACTCTAAAAGAACACTTTAGAGGATTCAAATTAAGATGAAATATTCTTCAATTCTCAAAGTATTTAGACCTAACTTGAATTTGTTGATTCTCAGTATTACTTTCAGCAATCATATCATCAATGTACAGTTCCACATTATTACCCAACTGCTTTTAATTTTTTTATTAACTAGTCTTCGATAAGTTGATCCAGTGTTTATTAAACCAAAAGAAATTAACTTATAACAATACATACCTTTATATGTTTCAAAAATACTATGTTCTTCATCATTCAGACGTATCTGAATTGGATTATACCCTGAATATGTGTCCATAAATGATAGGAATTTATGATTTTTAGTTGTATCGGCCAAATGATAAAGTTTTTACATATGAAATGCATCTTCAATAATGCTTTATTAAGATCAGTAAAATCCACACATATCTTTTATTTTTCATTCTTATTCGTAACCAAAACCGGATTAGCTACCCATGCTGATACTTTGATTCCCTTATGTGACCAAGCCTCGAAAATTTTCGAATTCTTTGACGATAACCTTTACATTTTCTTGAGAAAAACCATTTTATCTTTCGGTAAACCAATCTTAATCTTCTATCAACTTCCAATTCATAAAAAATAACCGCCGAATTCACCCCACTAACATCATCATTGTTCCAAGAAAAATCCTCTAAATTATCTTTCAATAAATTCAAAAGTTTATTAAATAAACTTTGACTCAATTGAATTCCAATCTTGACCAAATCTTCACTAAACAATTCTTCTTTAACCACCAAATACTCATAACTTTACATATCCTCTATGGGATCTTCAACCTCATTTTCTAACTCATCACCTCTACTTCGTTCACGACCCTTTAATTCATATGGGGCTAACTTTAGAGAATCCAAAGCGATTGCATAAAATTCTCCCGCAACTCTTTAACTTCTTCTAATAACTCCAACAAAATTTATGACTAGATAATTAAGACACTGCTCAAAATCTGAAAGAGCACTCTCTTTTCTATCCAGCCATGATCGTCATATAATCATATTATAGAGGCTTGAAACCTTATTTTACCATAAACAGAGTTCTCACAATTTTTTGGTATTAGCTTATTTAACATTTACTAAAAGCTCAACCTTCCCGATATAATTCAAAGATTTACCTTCATAATTAACTAATTTTATATATGACTGCTTGTACGGAAGCACTCTAATCATCTTATCTAACTGCTTTTGAACATAATGTTAGTCAAACTACCATTATCAATGAGAACATGAAAAACCATAACACATAAAATATCCAAACTAATGATCAACGCATTCTCATTAGGAGTGACGGCCCCTCCCAAATCATCCTATAAATCATCATAGGATTTCACCTTCTTTGTAACTTCTTTTCTTGATGTGACTAATTTTTTTTTGCATCATTATTTTACTCGTTTTTTCTTTTAACAAATTCAATGAACTCATCATTATCTATCAAGATTTACACCTCATCTCATTTAATGGAATAAATCATTAGTTAGATGACCATGATCATTATGGTAGACACAAAAACATCTTTCATGCTTTATATTAGCTAAAGCTAACATTGTATGAGGTGCTCTAAAATTTGTTTTTATTTATCTTATAAAAAGTAGTAACAATATTCTCGGTTTAAGAAGTATATATTAGGGTTGGATTATCATAATATGAAAACATTGGTCTATTCAAAAAAATGTTTACGACAACTTACTTCATGAACTTTTTTCCCGTCTGACGCTAAAGATTTTGAATATTGAAATTTTCAATAACAAAAGGTTATACTTTTCAACTCATAAATCCTAATAAACTGACTCGACCTTGCCAAAATATCTCCCATTTTATCAACATGGAGTCTGACTAGATCCTCGTACAATTTCCTTTTAAAATCAAACCTATTTATAATGTAGCCACAACCATATCTTCCTAACACATTTCTAGAGCATTCATTTCATGTATAAACTTTTAAACATAACTTTTCAATATTTTACCATTTCTTTGGTACAAATACATTATATAATCTTATTCTTTCTTATAAGCTATATTGCCAACAAATTAATTTTTGAAAGCATGCCAAAGTCCCTTAAAAATGTTAATTGTCTATTTAGGTAAATAATTAAACAAGTCTAACGTTTTCCCGTGAATTCCATTGAAAAATCTATGTACAATAATATATCATCCATGTTAAATCTCATATGATATTTCTTAATTGCTCCAAACTATGCTTATGATCACCAAACCATCATAAGTTTACATACGACATGGATCAATTTTTTTTAGAAGTTTTCCTTCGAGATATATATGGGACAAAATGAGATTCTTTAAGCATATAATCTGAGATTTTTGGTCTTTCTTCATTATATAATAATATTTTATTTCTTTTACTCTTCTTTTCAACACTACTCGACTGACCTTCAGAATTAAGAATATCCAACTTCATTTTTATTTGCTTATTATCTTCATCCTCTTCCAAATTCCTTTCGTCTTCTTTATCCCCACGCCTAAATGTTACCTCTCTTTCTTTAACTTTTATGGTGAAACTTACATCAGTTACTTCCTTACTTACTTTTTGCTTCAATTTACCATTTGATGTAATCTTTTTAGTTAAAAATTGCAAAGTTTTATGCTTTTTGAAATCTTGTTTTAACTTTATGATCCATTTCAACATGTAAACAAATAATTTTAAACTACTCATGTTTCAAATCCTTGATCTGATCTCTAAAAAGTTGGATACTAGAAAGAGTCGCGGGTATACCTTGAGTAGTGAGATTTTATCCCTGAACAGTTGAAGAAACAAAATCTTGCGTGCAAACTATTGCATCACCAAAATCATCATGAACGTGATCAACCCCGCCATGGGCACCAAACACCACACCGATCAATTAATTACGGCCGATTACCACCACCTAAGGAGTTCATTGCTGCAATCCATCTGAATTACAAATGCCATATGCGATACCTAAATATTGATTTCCAAGCAGTGAAGTTTCTTCATCAATATGTAAATTCAAAGAGATTCCCTAAATTGTTATTGGAATTCCTTGAATTAAACGAATTCACAAAGAAGTTCTTTCAATTTCTGATCGTGTCATCACCATTGGTAATTAAGAAAACTAGAAAACTTTGAAAATAAATAGTTTCTCACATATTGGGCCAAATTTCATTGTTTAATGATATGTGTTCTTTTCCATGCTTCATATAAAAAATAATCTTCACAACTTTGGTTGTAAGTGATACCACCTTTGTCCCTAATATGAACGATTCTTCTTCATCATCATATATTTTTATTATTTCAACAATAAAGTTAATTTGTTATGAGTGTCTTCGTTCCTCAATCTTGCATGTACCTTTACGAAGGGAATAAAATGGTGTTTTCTTCACAGTTTTTAGGTGTATTTTTTTTATTTTATATTCTCTCATCTAATTAAGATTGCTAACAAATATGGTTTTAAAAATAATATTTTGACGACATGTTTCCTGTCAGAATGACAATACACATATGGTAAATGCGGGACAATACACCACATGGTAGACGCTCGATAGTTCACTATATATTAGATGTGGACTTGACACTAAATGCGAGACAATACATCATATGGTAGATACGATACCGTACATCACATGCATGAAAACACACCATATAATAGATGCGAGACTACTTATAAATGAGACAAACGATGCATGACTACTTACCAAATTAAAAGTGTGATTACTTACTTAGTAGACGTGAGAATCTTCGATAGTCGATGTGGTATTATACAAAATTAATATGAAGGTAGGGCAGAGATGTGAGACTAATTTTAAATGAGTAATATGCGTCTCATGTCTCGCTTTCCAAGATACGAGAAAGCTAAAGACTGAAAAACCAATAACTAACAACAACATTGAAAAACTTTTAATAACTCCAAGAAAATTTCTTATAAATGACTATAGATGGAAAAATTGTTTAGACATGGTGATAAATGTGAGATAGTAGTATTTCACTATTGCAAAACTAATAACTAACAACATTACTAGGTTTCTTAATGTAGTTTACGATCTGTAAAAATCGAAAAAAGGTTTAATTTTTTATACATTTAAACCTTGGTACTATCAAAATTCAAAAATAAAACTACAAATGAAAAAAAGTGACGATCAGAAGTTGATTAGTTTCTGTTTAAACGAAGACGATGAACTAAAACGGATCGAAAGTTAATATGAAGTTAATTTTGGTATTTTAACGATAAAAAAAACGGATGAGTTTGAGAGTTTTAAAACCAGAATTGATGAGGTTTTGATTTTTTAACGAAATGACGGAGTGGAAAAAAAATAGTTCTCGATATATATAATATCCCGTCTTCCATTATTTTCTGTTTCGAACTTAAATTTATGCCAAAAAGTATTTTAGATAGTTAATAAATTAAAAAAAAAACTGGATATCAAATTTTGAATAATTTTATAAACAAATATCATATCATAATTCACCCGATATCAATATTAATAGATATTTTGGTTAAAAAAAATATTGGTTTGACTATAATTGTCAGTAATATAACAGAATTTTTGTTCTATATACGGATCATCTAAAACTAATTTTTCTGAATCCATGAGTTACGAAAATCAAACCACTATTTATTTATTTTTTTTATTTTTTATTTTAAGTAATAGACTTATATTTGATAATTTGAAAATTTAAGAGTAACACGGGCGGGAAAAAACCCTCCAAAACCAAATACTACGAACAAAACCCTAACAAATGATTAAAAGAACCAAACCCTAAGAAGACAGCAGCACAAGCTGCCTCCCTAATAACCAAACACCACTTGAGCAAACATTGGAAGAGAAACAAGAGACCCAGACTATCTAGACCAACATTCGAAAATCAAACCACTATGTTTATCCTCTTCCTCCTCCTTTCTCTTCCACGCCGCGCCACATCCATCCAATCGGAGGAGCTGGATACGGCACTCACGATCCTTCGCCTTCGAGACCATGCCCTCTTCGCCAACGCGATCTCTACATCAGACTTCCTCTTCGATCTCCTTTCTTCTAACTCACTCACATTACTAGCACCGCCAGATCCGTCGCTGTAATCGCTCTCGACATGAGTCAATCGATGCCGTTTTACCTCTCCGCTCTCCGTCTCCACGCGATCCCTCTCCGTCTCTCACTCAGTGAACTTCGATCGCTCCGTAATGGCTCATACGTAGCCACTCTCCTCCCTGCGCACCACCTCCTCCTTACCAAACCCGACGGCGATCGAAACACGATTGAACTTAACGGTGCGCGTCTGGTTTTGCCTAGGGTTTACTTGGGGAGACACATAGCTGTTTATGGACTCGCTGGTGTTCTCACTTTCGCCGCCTCAAATTTATCTCCTCCGCCCTCTCCCCGGCCTGTTAGATCTGGTACCGTTCCCAGTACTGTGTTTCCAGTTCCTGTCCCTAAAGGCTTGAATCATACGAATTGGACAAGGTATTTCCCTCCATTTCCTCGGATACCTGCTTTTAACCGTCCGGTTCCTTTCCCTCAAATTCCGGTTAATCAGACGGTCAATCATACTATTCCGTTTAAAAACCCACCTTACACCGTGAATTCTCCAACTCACAAGAACACCACCACCGGAACTTCTCCTGCTCTTGCTCCATGTCGGATTAGTCATGGTTCGCTTTTTGACACAGTCAGAGACTACAGTTCTTCACCAAGAAGCTCGCTATTTTTCCAAAGATGTGAATACGCAGAAGGAAAGGATGAAAGCCATACAACAGCTTGGGTATCTACTGGAGAAGAGTGATGTGAGAAGAAGCAGTTCAGTAGATGGAGAAATCTAAGCCCTTGATTTGGGGATAGGCCAATTAGTTGACAGCTAACAAAATCTCCGAGAGATTGTCAAGTAAGATTTGTTGTGATTTGTACACTACCGTCAATTGTTAATATCGTCACTGAGTTTTGTTCAAAGATTACTCTTCTTGTATATGATTTAGTTACAAGATGGCCTTTTCCTATCATACAAATTCACCAAGTTCGCATGATACTTAAGAGTTGTATTGGCAATGAAATCGTTCTCTGTGCAGAATGCTCCTGTGCCAAGACCTTTGCAGAATGCTCCTGTGCCGAATGCTGAGAAAAGGAGGACAAGGAGCACAAGACCAACGCCTCCAAAAGAGCTTTGCTCTCAGCTTCAAGAGGCCCCAATTTGCCAAAGAGGAAGCCCACGCCTTCAACGATGTTCCCCTGCTGATTACGAACAACAATGCCTCCAGATGCTTCGCCAATCGAGCTGCTAGCTCCGTCAATATTGACTTTCAGTCTCCCAACACTTGGAGGCATCCACTTCAGGTATTTTGCTTTAGCTCTTCCTATAGAAAGACATCCAAGATAGGCCCCTGCATTAGAGACCCAGACCAATGTTTAGGTTTAAGCATGGTTTTAGAATTGATACCTAGGATCACCCTCTTAATTCTGTTAACAGCATTAGTAAATCTATCAAACGTATTTTTAAACTTACAGTGGTTTCTATTAACCCATAACCATCATTTATATTGATATACTTATATTATAGCGTTTATAATGTGAACTGAAATGAAGACATAGATGGACCCAAGTCAATTCTGACACATGAATTCAATCTATAAATTTAAAAACTAAGATCATAGAAAAAACAACTAAGTGAAATAATAATAAATTAGTACAAGTTATTTTAAAGTAAAGTCCCAAAACAATTTATTTTGTTATTCCTCTGTCATTCTTCTTCGTCTTTGATCCCACTACTCTAAACTACCATTTCTTCTGCCTTTTCCCACCATCCTCTTTCTCAAAGCTAAAGAACCCCAAAACATGTCTGTATCTTCCAGTTTTCCGAACTCAGTAGTTTCGGACAACAATTCGACACAACTTTCGGCTACAAACGCAAAAAGGTCTTCGTGTTGATCTAACACGATTCCTCAACCTCAACTATCGTCTCCAACAGTAGAGCAGTCCTTATTTAAGCACCGTCTACATCAGCTCAACGATCAGAACAAAGTCGACCAACCACCATTCCGCCTCCTCCCAACTGGGCTAGAGCAACAAACCGGTACCAAAAAACATTAGATTTTATTTCTAGTAATAGACTCTTTGTAGCTTTTATGGGTTTGGGGTTTGAGGTAGTGATTGCTGTAATCATCGTAGTAGCTCCGTAGGCTCTATATCAAAACCCGGGAAAGATTTAGAATTCGATATTACGATTGGAAATTTAAGTATGGTCAGGTTATGATGACCCGAAATTAGTTTTAGATTTAGTCATGCATTTGAGTATCACAAACCCAAACAAAAAATGTCAAGTTGAAGAATCCGTTATTTTCTTTATATAATCGAGAAGAATTGGTAGCCACTTTTTATTTTAAGAAAGACTTAGAGATAAAAGGAGAGAAGAATCAAGGTTTTTATGTAGAATTTATTAGCGTAATACCTCCAGAAAAATACATAGCCATCCAAGCTAGTGATCCGATGGAGTTGTCGGTTAGCTCTAAGTTTAGAGAGCATTGGGGTTCTTTTGGAGTTTACAAACGAAGTACTAAGGCTAGTGCATTTTTTACGGTCGGAGCACCTCCTGATGGGGTTTTAATTTCGAAAAATACTTGGGTTGTGGAACATGGTTGAGTCTGTGATTTGTTGTAAATAGAGGTAAATATATGTAAATAGAGGTGAATGTAGATACATGTATATAAAGTGGCTGGACTCAAAGAAGTTTGCATCGAGATGAAATACCATGCTCCATAACTCAAATACCTTTCGATATTAAAAACCTACTTGGAGGTGCTCCGACTGTAAAAACTGTACTAGCCTTGGTACTTCGTTTGTAAACCCCCAAAAGAGTCTGAATGCTCTCTAAACGTAGCCCTAACCGAAAACTCAATGTGATTGTGTGTTCGGGTTTGCGATACTCACACCATTGTTTAATTCTAAAACTAGTTTCGGGCCGTCGTATCGATCCCATATTAGTTTTTCAAAAGTAATATCGAGCTCTAAATCTATACCGGGTTTTGATTTAGAGCCCATTTATAATAGCATCGCCAACCCAAACCCTAACCCCGCAAAAGCTACAAAGCGCCTATGGTTTAACATAAAACCTAATGTTGTTGTTATGAAATTTTCATACCGGTTTGTGGCTCGGTTGGAAGAAGATGGAACTCTTGGTGGTAGACTTTGTTGAGGTCGTTGAGCTGTCGTGGACGATGTTGAACTCTGAATGATGATTGTTCTACCGTTGCCGATGATTGGTGAAGTTGAAGAATTATGTTAGATGAACACGAAGACCTTTTTGGGTTTGTAGCCAAAAGTCGGGTCGAAATGTTGTTCGAAACTAAGGAGTTAGGAGAATTAGAAGAAGATGAAGACATTTTTTGGCTTTGTTTTTCTTTGAGGAAGAGTGTAGTGGGAAGAGGAAGAAGAACTTAGATTGACCGAAGAAGAACTGCTAATGTTAGAGGAAGAAGAATTTAGAGTAAGAACTTAGATTGAGAGAGCAATAAATGGAATAATGTAATAAAATAACAAAATAAATAAAAACAAAATGTTGGGATTTTACTTAAAATAACTTGTACTATTTTTTGTTATTTCACTTGGGGTTTTTTCTTTTACTACAATCTTAAAATTTAAAGATTGAAATTTCTGTGTAAGGATTGACTTGGGTCCATGTATGTCTTCATTTCAATTCACATCATTTATATCAATATAAATGATTGTTAAAACAATTTTGATTTGCGTAACTTATCGACTCAGAAAAAATTGTTTTTAGAGGATCCGTACATAGAACGAAAATTCTGTTATATAAGTAATAATAATAAAATCAATATTTTTTTTAAGCAAAATATTTATTACTATTGATATCGGTTGAATTGATCCAATATTTGTTTATAAAATTATTTAAAATTTAATATCCGATTCTTTTTTAATTTATTAACTATCTAAAATATTCTTTGGCATAAATTTAAGTTCGAAACAGAAATAATGAAAGTCAGGTTGTTATATTTATGGAGAACTATTTTTTACTACTCGTTTTCTCGTTAAAAAATCAAAACCTCATCAATTCCGATTTTAAAACTCTCAATTCATCGATTTTTTATCGTTAAAATAACAAAATTAATTTTACATTAAGTTCTGATCCGTTTTAGTTCATCGTTTTCATTAAAACAAAAACTAATCAACCTCTGATTGTCATTTTTTTTTTCATTTGTAGTTTTATTCTTGAATTTTGATAGTACCAAGATTTTAATGTATAAAAAACTAATTTTTTTTTTCGATTTTTACAGATAGTAAACTACACTAAGAAATCACATTGCAATTAATATTGTTAGTTATTAGTTTTACAATAGTGAAATACTACTGTCTCACATTTATCACCATGTATAAACAATTTTTTTCATCTTTCGTCATTTATAAGAAATTTCCTCGCAGTTATTAAAAGTTTTTCAATGTTGTTGGTTATTGGTTTTTCGGTCTTTAACTTTCTCGTATCTTGCAATGCGAGACATGCGACGCATATTACTCATTTAAAATTAGTCTCGCATCGCTGCCCTACCTTTATATTAATTTTGTATTATCCTACATCTACTATCAAATATTCCTGCGTTTACTAAATAACTAATCCCACTTTTAATTTGGTAAGTAGTCATGCATCGTTTGTCTTCTTTATAAGTAGTCTCGCATCTATTATTTGGTGTATTCTCATGCATGTGATGTACGATCCCGTATCTACCATATGATGTATTGTCTCGCATTTAGTGTCAAGTCCACATCTAATATATAGTGTACTATCCAGCATCTATCATGTGGTGTATTGTCCTGCATTAACCATATGTGTATTATCATTATGACAGGAAACATGCCGTCAAAAGCTTGTTTTTTAAATTATATTTGTTAGCAATCGCTAATTAGATGAGAGAATATAAAAAAAAAAATTACACCTAAATGTTGTGAAGAAAACATCATTGTATTCCCTTCTTAAAGGTACATGCGAGATTGAGAAACGAATACACTCCTAACAAATTGATTTTATCGTTGAAATAATAAAAACATATGATGATGAAGAAGAATCGTTCATATTAAGGATAAAGTTGGTATCACTTACAACCAAAGTTGTGAAGATTATCTTTGATATGAAGCATGGAAAAGAACACATGTCATTAAACAATGAAATTTGGCCCAATCTGTGAGAAACTGTTTATTTTCAAAGTTTTATAGTTTTCTTAATTACCCATTGTGATGACGCGATCGGAAATTAAAAGAACTCCCATGTGATGTCGCGATCGGAAATTAAAAGAACTTCCATGTGATATAACGCGATTGGATATTCTTAACTTTGAAGGTCAGCCGAATAGTGTTGAAAAGAAGAGTAAACGAAATAAAAAAAATTATTGTATAATGAAGAAAGAACAAAAATCTCAAATTATATGCTTAAAGAATCTCATTTCGAAGGAAAACTTCCAAAAAATATTGATCCATATCGTATGTAAACTTATGATGGTTTGGTGATCATGAGCATCGTTTGGAGCACTTCAGAAATATCATGATGAGATTTAACAGGGATGATATATTATTGTACATAGATTTTTTAATGGGATTCCCAGGAAAAATGTTAGACTGGTTTAATTATTTACGTAAATGGACAATTAACATTTTTAGGGACGTTGGCATGCTTTCAAAAATTAATTTGTATGCAATATAGCTTATAGGAAAGAATTAAATTATATAATGTATTTTTACCAAAGAAATAATAAAATATTGAAAAGTTATGTTTAAAAGTTTATGCATGAAACGAATGCTCTAGCAATGTATAAGGAAGATATGGTTGTGGCTACATTCGAAATAGGTTTGATTTTAAAAGGAAATTTTACGAGGATCTTGCCAGACTCCATATTGATATAATGAGAGATATTTTGGTAAGGCCGATTCAGTTTATTAGGATTTACGAGTTGAAAAGTATAACCTTTTGTTATCGAAAATTTCAACATTTAAAATCTTTAATGCCAGATAGGAAAAAAGTTGATGAAGTAAGCATGATGGTGTCGTAAACATTTTTTTGAATAGACCAATATATTCATATTATGATAATCCAACCCGAATATATACTTCTTAAACCGAGAATATTGTTACTACTTTTTATAAGATATATAAAAACAAATTTTAGACCAACTCGTACAATGTTAGCTCCAGTTAATAGAAGACCTAAAAGATGTTTTTGTGTCTACCATAATGATCATGGTCATCTAACTAATTATTTATTCCATTAAATGAGATGAGGTGTAAATCTTGATAGATAATGATGAGTTGATTGATTTTGTTAAAAGAAAAAATGAGTAAAATAATGATGCAAAAAAATAAATAGTCGAATCAACAAAATAAGTTAAAAGGAAGGTGAAATCCTATGGTGATTCATCGGATGATTTGGGAGGGGTCGTCACTCCTCATGAGGATGTGTTGATCATTAGTTTGGATATTTTAGGTGTTATGGTTATTCATGTTCTGATTGATAATGGTAGTTTGACTAATATTATATTCAAGAGCAGTTATGATAGGTAGCATGACTAGCAGGTTAGGCAGGTAAACCCACCAGAAAACCCATTTAAAACACTGTATATTAAGTGTTTTATAATATTATTCAAAAGTAATTTGTATGCGTTAATTAAATCGAATTTCAATAATATATACATATTAGACATCAGATTTTAATTTGATTTTTAAAGATTATATTATTTAAAATATTTGTACAACTATAATATTATAATTTTTGATATTCTACAATTAAGACATGTATATCGTAAAGAAGACAACCGCTTACTACACCTGAAACCAAACAAAAATTATCAAAAATAAATAATAATAAATAATAATCATAAAATGTTAATTAGTGAATTATTACTATTAGGAAGATCATCGACAAGAATATCAACTCTAGAAAAATCACAAGTAGCCCCAACTATGACTTTATACTCGTAATAGCTATTCACCGCGTAGTCACATAGACTTTTGGTATTGTTCAGTTTAAAGCACGCATCATCGGATTTGATCGCGTCACAATGAGCTCCGATTGACAAGCATAGTCAATCGAAGCTTGATAAACCTGTTTAGGTATACCATCTCTACAAACACAGTAAGCACTTAAAAAAAGAAAAAATCAAAATTTAAAATGAAATGAAAAGAGTTTTTTAAAAGAAATTCTGTTCGATAAAATTAAAAAAAAACTTGCAAGCATTGACACAACATTGCATAAGAATGAGCAATTGCGTCACTTGAATCTTCATATTTTGCAGACTCAAGCCACCGCTTAGCTTGCGAATCTTCCGTTCCATTTTAAAAAGAAAAAAAAAACTTGAATGCTTAATAAGTACAAAAGTGTGTCAGCAAATGTCTCATTCATTCTGGGAGTGAACTTAACTATTGTCAATTTATTGTATCGGCTAGGGGTGGCAAACAGGTAGACCCACGACCCATCTAACCCATTTAATAAATTTAAACAGGTTCATGTCTAACAGGTAGCAGGTTACCCATTTAACAGATTTAAACAGGTACGTGTCTGACAGGTAGCGTGTCTGGCAGGTAACTGCTTATGCAGGTAAACAGGTAAACGTGTCTGGCAGCGCGTGTCTGACATGTAGCATGTCTGGCAGGTAAACCCGCGCACGTTACCCACCAGAAGACCCATTTAATACAATTTTAATTAAGTATTTTATAATAATATTCAAACTAATTTGTATATGTTTATTAAATCGAATTTCAATAATATATACATATTAGATATCTAATTGTAATTTGATCTTAAAAGATTATATTATTTAAAATATTTGTACGACAATAAAAATTATAATTTTTGAAATTCTATAATTAAGACATGTATATCGTAAACAAGACAGCCGTTTGCTACACCTGAAACCAAATAAAAATTATCAAAAATAAATAATAATCAATAATAATCATAAAATGTTAATTAGTGAATTATTACTATTAGGAAGATCATCGACAAGAATATCAAATCTAGAAAAATCACAAGTAGCATCAACCATGACTTTATACTCGTAATAGCTATTCACCGCGTAGTCGCAGAGACATTTGGTATTGTTCGGTTGAAAACACGCACCATTGGATTTGATCGCGTCACAATGAGCTCTGAATTGACAAGCTAGTTAATCGAAGCTTGATAAACCTGTTCAGGTATACCATCTCTACAAACACAGTAAGCACCTAAAAAAAATATCAAAATTTAAAATGAAATGAAATGAGTTTTTAAAATGAAATTTAGTTCAATAAAATTTTAAAAAAAACTTACATGCGTTGACACAACATTGCATAAGAAAGAGTAATGACCTCATTTGAATCTTCATGTTTTGCAGATTCAAGCCACTGCTTAGCTTGCAAATCTTCCGTTCCATTTTAAAAAGAAAAAAAAACTTAAATGACTAATAAGTACAAAAGTGTGTCAGCAAAATTAATTTTGGTATTTATTCAATCATACTAAATGGAAAAATTAGTTCTATTTACAATGTTCTACATGTATTTGAGAACAACGACCTAATTCGATATCATTAGATTTAGAATTTCAAAAACCACCCTCTTGTGTGTGCCATGCTACTTTATTTCGAACAACTTTTGATCCAATAAACTTTATTTATGTGAGCCAACCATAACTTGACCGAATTATTTAAAAAATTAACTAATAAAATGAATTAGTTTAAAATAAACATATCTCACATGTTTTTTAGGTAAAAACTACCCCAACTTTCATACAGCCCTGGTTTTATTGGGTCTATTATTTTCTAGAGTTTCTCTTTGAACATGCTGGTAGTAGTTAGTTATACTTCACATTGTAGAGATGGCAAAACCTATTAACAACACAACGACAACAAATGAGATGATAATAATTAAGTAAAGTTATGGTTAGTTTGCTAAAAGATTAGAGTGTTTCCCCAATGTTTGTTTAAGGGACAAATCGTATACAAGTCTGGCTAAGTATGACATATATGCTTTGGGAAGGTTTGATGAAATGATAGACTTGATCAACTTGGGTGGTGTATAAATATGTGAATGCTACCAACCATAGCGAACACGGATCTGTTGTTAGTAACATGAGGTTGTCGATATTTTAAAACATCAAAGTCTTTGATTTTTTTTATGTTCTCACAAAGGCATAGTCTGTCGCTTAAATTTTATTTTATACAGGTAATTAAATATAAGGTCAATTGTTAGTTCAATCAAGTTTGATTTATTTATCATGACCTTTATTTTTTTTATGTAACTATGGATTTTGATCGAACCACATGAACGATTTTTTAGCTAGATATTATAGTTATATTAGTGATTTTAATTTATAATAAATGTTATTCGGTTCTTGTTTAATTTTCTAGATTATGTATTAAGAAAAAAAACGTTCCTATGTAATTTTTTTGGTTAGATAACTACTTCGTCATGTTTTTACTTGATTTTTCTACTGATTTTTAAATTGAATGCAGGTTTATACTATTTTATATTGTCTCCTGTCATGTTCATTTGGAAAAATATTTATTTATTTAGTTCCCCCTTTAACTTGTCAATCTTCGCAAGGTCACGTCCAATAATCAACATATCATCCACATAAAAAAAATGATGATAAAGTTCCCATCAAAATATCTTTTAATAAACACGCATTGATCAGATGAAGTCCTTTTAAAGTTGTTTCCAAGCATAAAAGAGTCAAACTTTTTATACCATTGCCTCAAATCTTGCTTCAACTCATAGAGACTTCTTTTTAGCTTGCATACAAGAGTTTCTTCTCTTTCGATTTTGAAGCCTTCAGGTTGCTCCATATATATTTCTTCTTCCAAGCCTCTGTGTAGAAAGGATGTCTTTACATCTAGTTGTTCGATTTCAAGATTCAGGCTTGTCGTCAACCCAAGTATGGTTTTAATAGATGTCATATTCACCACGTGAGAGAAAATCTCATCAAAGTTAACTCATTTCTTTTGGTAAAATTCCTTCACAACCAATCGAGGATTGTACATTGGTTGTGAGCTGAACTCGTGAACTTTAATTATGTATACCCATTTATTCTTGAGTTTTTTTACCTTTAGGAAGTTTCACCAAGTCATAGATATAATTTTGCTACAAGAATTCCATTTCTTCATCCATGACCTTTACTCATTCTTCCTTTTGATCATGAGACATAACTTCTTCATAACTTTCAGGTTCCCCGCTATGAGTAAGCATAATATACTCATTTGGATTGTATCCTATTGAAGGCCTTCGTTCTCTATCATATATTCTTTAGACAGCTGGTTTTTTGCCAGGTTCCTCCCGATTTTTTTGTTGCTCATCACCTTCATTATTTTCATGTCATTGTGGTTTCTATTGCCCTTCAGCTTCATATCCATTCCCTCCATTATTTTGTATTATAAAGGAGAAAATATATTCTAAATTGATTAAAATTTCAGCATTTTCTCTTGGTTGAGGCTCTTCTTTTTCCATGTCACCAAAAGTCTCATCTTCAGAGAAAACAACATCTTTGCTTATTACTATCCTTCTTGAAACTGGATCCCGAAATGTGTACCCAAATTCTTCAAGTGAGTATCCATGAATATGCATTCCGTTCTCTTAACATCTAATTTCTTTCTTTCATCTTTGGGAATGTGAATAAATGCCTTACATCCAAAGACTCTCAAGTGCATATAAGAGACCTATTTACAACTCTATACTCCTTATGGAATATCATAACCTAAAGAAATTGATGAAGAGAGGTTAATAATATCGATTTCAGTCCGCATAGCTTCACCCCATAAGCATTTTGGTAACTTCGCATGAGAGAGCATGCTCCGGATACGTTCTCCAATTATCATATTCATTCTTTCAGCCACACCATTGTTAGGGATTTTTAGGAATTGTCTTTGGATCCCATGGGACCTGTAATAATGCTCGAAATTACCTTGGTTCTCTCCTCCATTATCTAACCGAACGACTTCCAGCATTCTACTAGTCTCTCGTTCCACCTTCTTATGAAAGTCTTTGAAAACTTCCAAGACCTGATTTTTACTTTTTGAGATATATGCAAACATATTTCTTGAATTATCATCAATGAAGGTTACAAAATATTATGCCCCGCCAAGTGATTTTATATCCATATAACAAACATTTGTATGGAATAAATCCAAAACATATAACATTCTAGGTGTAAAACATATTTGAAAAGAAACTTTATGTTGTTTACCAACTAAATAATGATAACATGTTTTTAATGATATACCTTTTAAAATTTGGAATGAGCTCTTTCTTCACCTACGTTGGCATCCCTTTCTCTCCCATGTGCCTAAGTATTTTGTGCCAAAGTACAGTAACATCCTCTTCGTTTATATAGTTAATCTCACCATTTAGCGTTGTTTGTATTGAGTAGAGAGAATTATTCTTTGTGTCTCTAGCCACCATGAGAGAACCTTAAGTAAGCTTCCATTGTCCACCAAAATAATTTGAATACCTTTCATCATCTATGTTTCCGGTGGATATCAAATTGAGTCAAATATTAGGAATATATGACATCTTTTAGTAATAATTTGTTATATTCCTTATTTTTAAGTAAATGTCACATTTCTCAATAATTTTGGCAGTGCCTTGGTCTCATATTCGAACATTACCAAAGTCACCAATCGAGTAGGTAGTGAAGAATTTACCACGAGAGGTAACATGAATGCTCCCAAATTTATCACTCATTTACTATCATCACTTACTATATTAATACAAATTTTATCATAGACAAGACTTACCTCGTTGTCATCGGATGCTACAACAACTGATTTCTTTTCGATATTTCGACATTTTCCCTCCTTGGAATTTTTAGCTTGATCCATCTTAAGAACTTTACATTCGTTCATTTTACGACCAGCCTTTTGATAGTAAAAGCACACAATACTTCTGAGCCATGATTCTGATCGCCTTCTCAGTCTGTCATTCCCCATGTTGTTAAAGCCTTTTGTTTGACTCCTTCATCTCCTTTTAATTTCTTTTTAGAAACAAGAGCTTCAGATCTCATGAGATTTGTCATGAGTATCCATCTGTTTTCTTTTTGCCTCTTCATTTAGGATATTATCCTTTACTATATCCATGGTTAAGCTACCATTTGGACCAGAATTGCTTACGGAAATAAGCAGAGTTTCCCAACTATCCGGTAAAGAACTAGCAATAATAATCTTATAATTCATTTACAAGATTAATTTTCATAGTAATTAGTTGATTTACCAAACCTTGAAAATCATTTAGAAGCTTTGTGATGCTCCTTCCATCCTTAAACTTGAGATTCACAAGTCTTCTAATCAAAGAAGCTTTATTTTGTGATGTTTGCAGGTCGTACATAGACTTCAACTTTTTCCAAAGCACATTCACTTTTGTCTCATTGGCAACATGATGAAAAACACTTTAAACTACCGATTGTCGGATAATGGTCATTGTCTTCCGATACATCACCTCTCATTGTTTATCAGTTTTATTATCAGGCTTTGCTTGATCACCTTGAATGAGTTCATAAAGATCTTTGCAATAAAGAATGTCTTCTATCTTTGGCTTCTAAATTGATTAATTTGAAGAAGTCCGCTTTAACATACCTCCGACGGATATATCCTCCATTCAGATGAATGCTCGAAATATAATTGCACATCATAAATAAAAAGAGATAAATAAGAGCAAGAGAAAAGAATACCAAGATTTAAGTGGAAAACCATTCAAAGGGAAAAACCAGAGGCTGCCTCGAGCAAACTTCCATTGTATAAACAATGGGATTACAAGATTATAACTTCTTACACTCACAAGCGTAAGGATCTCTCTATATCTCTCTATTTAGCTCACTCACTATAAGTGTTTTTCAAATTTGTTTGATGACAAACTCCACAAATCATCTTGCTTTTATAGGACTAATAGAAAAGATATAGATACATTATTTAACTGGAAGTCTAAGAGTATCATCCCAATATAATATACTTTCTTAAATGCCATGCATAAAGAAACGCATATGCTAAGAAGAAATGATAGAGAAAAATTTCATAAGATATTAGATTTGTTTAGAATTTCATAATAAATAATAAATAATATTAATTATACAGGTGTTAGAATACTATGCGATTAATCATTGTGTTTTGATCGTAAAATATAAAATAAAATAATTTATTTTTATTACAAATATTTTAAAATTTTAAATATTCAAACATAAATGCTTAAAAATATTTAAAAAAGACATAGAGTATTCAAATGTATAATTAAATTTGTTGTCTAAGAGTCTTATATTTAGATTATTTTTACAATATGAGATAAAAAATTGTTAGGCTATTTGTGACAATTTGTTTTATAATTTTTTTAAATATTAAATCATATATCATTTTAAAATATTATAAAACTATATTAATATTAAAGTTTAAAGTTTATTTGATCTAAATAAATATTGGTAAAGAAACATTTATATATGATTCTGTTTTGGATCTACCGGAACAAATCAGACAACACTATAAGATATTATACGTGGAAACTGGTGATTCTGCTCAAGTCTCGATCACAAAGGTTGGGTCACTCCCACATATAGATTTAAAAGAGTTGAAAGACTAGTCGAAACAGCTGTTATGAAGCGTTGTTATGAACCCTTTAGATGTCTCCATCGGGTTTGGCTTCAGCTAGAAATCCTGATACGAGTTGGAGTATTTTTTAGTGTTTGTCGTTTTATTTATTTGGACCATTCGGTCTTTCCTCACTTCTTCATTTCATTCCATAGTGAGAAATGATGTAATAGGAGGAATAGTAATTATTTAGAGAAAATCACATCAATTATATCTTGAACTTCATATTCCCATAATGGGTAACTTTAATTTTTAGCTTGGTCTTTATTTACTATAGTGTGATATTTTAATCTTAAACCCGCATGGGATTTATTTTTTTAGCCTTTATCATTGGTTTGTATTTTTAGTCCATAAGTGATTTAAGAAAAAAAAAACTGAAGAAATTATTATGATTGGGTAACTAGACTAGATAGACAACGTATTAAAGTTTGGACGAATAAAAAATGTTTGATTTGATTATAAGTCATCGAAAATTTTATCAAATTGATGTGGGTGAATTTGTAGTGTTTTAGAAGTGCTTCAAACGTTTTGTTTTAAACGCAAAAAATATACTTCATAACCCCTAATTTTTTAGGAGGTTTTTTAGATGGTTCGGATCGATGAGAAATAATTTTTTATAATCCGAGTAATAACAAAGTTATTTCTCCCTATGTCTCTCTAAAAGTATTGTTTTTTTTTCTAGGTATTTGAGTAAAAATGAGATTTTTTAGAGTATTTATAAAATGAGCTTTATTTTTTTATAAATTGTTTTATTCTCTACATGTATATTGCAAGACTTCAAGAATTCAAAATGTAAAATGCACACATGAGAAACCAAAAAACCCGTAATAATAAAAGCCATAATAGTTCGGCAAAAAAATGGCATATGACTTGCAAATAATGATTTCGAATAAATAAATAAAAGAATTCCACATGCAACATTCCGGGACATCAAGACTCCATCTAAATAACCTCCTAAGATTTAGCTCCACTTTCATCCGAAGCTTTTTTTTAAGCTCAATCTAAGCAGCTCAAGCTTAAGCTTCCAACTAAATGTCCTTATGAGATCAAGATCAAGCTTTCGTCAGAAGAACGCTTTAACTTTAGCTTAAGCTTCCATACAAAGTGCCTCACAATCTCAAGATCAAGCTCGCAGTCAAATTCCACCTAAAATCATGCTCAATTTACAATCAAAGTTAACAAGAGCACCTCAATTATTTCAATCAATACATAAGGTGTAGTATGTCATGCCCACATAAGCAACACCTTTTTTTGTAATTTTTTTTAAAAATGGCAATAAACTGCATAAATAAAATATTCTTTGTAATTTTCAAATGTATTCGTTGTTTGAAAAATTATATGGTGTAATCATAGAACCTCTCATTGGGCTTCGGTTTGTAATATATTATGTAGTCGCCATCACCCCATATAACATTGTTGTCTATAAACTAATCCCAAAATAACGCTCAGAATATTCGTATGGTGTGAATTGATCCAAAAGGTTGTTGGTTGCACCGTGAAAGGGTGCTTCTCTAAAAGGTCATGGAGAACCCCTAACATTTATTCTAAAATTGTATGATAGAGTGTTGCGGTCACCTATACCGTCGTATTTATCAATTTTGTGCTAGTTGAAATTCTATATAGGATATTTTTAAAGGACTTAAAGGTGAGTTTTGATAATAATAAGTCAACATCAAATTGGATTTCACATACATGTTGTACACAATACTCGACGGGCTTGCATCAGTTATTTAAGATGGTGGTTTGACCTATAGTTGTCTAGTTGGCTAGTATAAGTAACCCAAAGGTGGTGTGTTGTACAATAAAACATTGGTATATATAGTGAAAGGTTCAGACCTGGTACGAAGCGTTTGGATAAAGTGCAGCTTAATGTTTACTTTTTCAGTTCATTCTTCAGGTTTTCTCATCAAATGAATGACACTACTATTGTCACATAACAAAACCAGATTTTGCTCCACATCGGTGAATTCACTTGACAATCCCTTTAGCCAAGTAATTTTTTATGGCTTCCATTGTAGTTATATACTCAACTTTTATAGAACATATCACAACGACCTTTTACATATAAGACTATAAGCTAACCACTCCCCCAAACAAAATAAGGAGATAACCCAAAGTAGAATTTCTTATGTCAAAACAGCATGCATAATTGGAGTCCATATACCCCGTATCATTCTTATTATAATACAACCCTATGACGATCTATCCCATCAAGTATATCATGAGCTATTTGAGTGCATGTTAGTGTGAATTTCCATGATTTGACATAAATATACTCAAAACACTTACGGTGTAAGAAAAAATAAAATTCATGATGCAGCATAAATGAGGCGATTGATTTAAAGAACTATGATGGTTTCTCAATATTTCATAACCATATTACAATTTCATGCTTTATTTCAATATTTTTAAAATGTTTATATTATTAATATTTATAACATTTTATAATCCAAAAACCGGTAATTGATAGTATAAGTATTGTATATGTTTTTATTACATTTTTCATTATTGCATTATCTGTGTAATGTTTTATTTCACATATAGTTTTATAATAATTTAACAATTAACTTTATTTATCTCATGTTTGAGCTATAAATTAATTTAATAAGTTCAGAAGATATACCATATAGTATGGATCCGAAAAATATTTTTGGACAAATAAATTGCACAATCACATGTTTAAAGTATAAAGCACATAAATGACACGAAAAATGGTAGAGTTCATAGTAAAAAAACAACGATGCGAAGACATGTTTAAAAATAGATCCATAAGTTGAAAAATAAAAGCGAAGACTTTATCACTATTCAAACATATTATATATGAGCATTCAGACAAAAAGTTAGACGTAATTAAGTGTTCAATTTTTGCATAATCTGATAGTCTGACTGAGGTTGAGCATTTAGACAAAAGATTACGTAATTACCGTAACATCAATAGAGTAGTATAGACAAAATGAAAGAATAACACTATTATGGGTCTGCTCTATTGAAATGAAGCTTTGTTAACGATGAAAAATAGATTCCTTTCAAACTACACATTTATTTGAAATATATCCCTTACAAACTATAAAGCAAAATTATTCGTATAAACAATGATAATATCAAATAATTAATATATTGTTCTTTCACTAATCAAGTCCCGCCCTCTCCCATCGGCATCGCTCTTCTGGTAGGCCATCTCGATCGATAAAACTAAGCCAAACCCTCCACCCTTCGTGATTCATATCGCTAGCCTCCATATTGATTTAAGCTCTACCCTTGTTGGCAGATCTTACCTTGACGTTGTGGCCACCATTAAATCTCTCCCTCCGTATTTACCTTATTACGCTATCGTCATTGCCACAGATTCTATCCTACCTACACCCTCACTCCTCCTTGTATCACGTGCTAAGTCGTCTTCAGATCTGTTGGTTGTAATTTCTACTAGAGAACTCTGACTCCTCTTACCTCGGCGCAGATGAAGCCTTCCTCATCGCTGCTCCGTCGTCGTTTCCTCCTTCCGATCATAACCCTAGCATGCCTCTCTTTATTACTCTGTTTGACCGTACACTCTCAAAGTCTAGTGAAGTAGTCCAGAATTACTCTGAGTTGGGCCAACGCGGTCCCAAACCTGTTTTTATTAACAATGGGCTTCATTATTGGGCCTCCTATGTTAGGAATATTCCTGTTCCGTTTAAGACCCTTTCCAACATCTATAATCTTATCCCCGTTTTGGACCTTGGTTTACGGTCTTTAAACCCAACCCCTCAGCCACCATCTACCCTTCAATTTCCAGCCCAAGTAAACCCCTCTACATCCTTCTAAACATACATAAAATCACATATTTTACCCAGTCCTCAAACTCTTCTCCCTTAAACTCCCTCTCATCCCTTACTAATTCTATTCGTTCATCCATATCTCATAACCATTCCCTTACAAACCCTAATCCGTTTACCATTCAATCTTCACAGATTAGATGTTTCCCACACTCTCTCGATTGATTCTCACCGTACCTTTTTCTATTTTCTTGCAAGTTTGGTGGAAAGGTCCTCGTGGGAGGAATGTCAAGGGTAACTTATTCACTCAATAATTTAGAAATCCTATTGTTTTATCCCCCAATCTTTAGTACATTTTCCCTTTCTTTGGATGCTATCAACTCTAGCAAGAACATCCTTCTCCCTCAATTCTTCAACTTCCAAATATCATCTCATAGATCCAACTTCTCTGTGAACCCATCCTCCTCCTTATTTTTCTTACCTTGGGTTAATGCGATGTTGGGCCCTTATAAGAATACCTCATCTCTCATCTTGTTCTTAAAGTTCTCCAAAATGACTACAAAGGTAATGCTTTGATTATGGATGCGGATACCATCCATGGAACCCCTGACTCTTGGAGATCTTGTTTATCCGGGTAATTCATTGGGGAGTCCCCCAACCTCTCTTAATTTAAAGTCAATGTTATTTTTATTTGAGGGAAACTTGGTCTTGAGGAATTCAAATGCATTCCCAATGGGTATTTTTATTTTAAATTTAGCTTGGAATTTAATTCTAAGAACATATTAGAAAATAAACATTGGAACTTTTCTGTTTTTCTCTTGGTTCTCAAAAATTGGGAACCCTTAACCACACTCACTAAAGACCCCCTCAAATAGATTCTAACTTGGGTTAAAATATTCAAACACCCCTTGGAACTTTGGACCTCTAAGGCCCTTAGTAGCATTGGTTCTATCTTGGGTACCCTCTTTATGGTGACAAACAAACCATATGTAGAGACAAACTTCACTTCTCCCATATGTGTATAAATTTAAAGCGGGTTCCCCTTTGCCTACCTCGATTTGAGTTCGAATACTTGGGAAAAAACACCTCGATTAGGCTTGAGTATCAGGGCATCCCCTCCCCTAATGCTCTAAATGTATTGTCTTTGGTCACAGTTTGGGGGTTTGCTATGCCTCTAACCCAGTTCTCTCCCTCTTGTCGTTCTACCATTCCCATCCAGACTTTCCCCATCCCATATGACTTCCGTTGAGTCTGACCCCTATGAGGTGATATCTTCGTGCGAGGTTACTTGAACTGCTATCGACGTGGAAAATAGTGATATTAAGGACTCATCGTCGTGTATATTCACCCACTATGGAGAGACTGATAGTGGTTTTATGACCTTGTTTTCCGACATGGCACTCTGTAACCCTCTATAAGTATTAATTTATGTTTATTTATTTTAGAAATGTGCATAGATTTAATGACCCAAACATGTAAAAAAAATGTTAATGATTTTCTTATGAGTAACAACATATTTATTATAATTTGGTTTAAACTAAAATCAATTCCCATAAAATTGTCCCTATGATTAGCAAGATGGCCTATTTCTGGCATTTCACCACTAATAATGACCATCACCCCCTAGGTAGAATGTGGATCATCTGGAACCCTAATGTTATCACTATCAGTATTCTCGCATCCTCCCATCAGCATATCTATTTTTATGTTAATCATATTAATTCACCAATCGTTTTCTAATTCACTACCATATACGCCTTCAATGATATCATTGAGATAATCCCCATTGGACTAACCTCCTTTCCATCTTTGGTCAGGTTTAAGGTAATCGTGGGTTACCATTGAGGATTGGGTTTCAATGTTATCTGCAAAACAGATTAGTTTTTTGGTTCCTCTAACACCCGATTCCCTGCCATTGATGATTTCAACAATTACTGCTACAATTGTGAGCTTAGTGATATTTGATCCATTGGCTCCTTCTTTACCTGGAACAGCAAGTGTCTCTCAAACCCATCTTTTCAAAAATTGATCATGTCCTTGTCAACAATGACTGAGATGAGGCTTTCCCTGGATTCTCTGTCAACTATGGTTTCCTCCGCTCCTCCGACTATACAACTGTTACCTTGTAAGTGCTAGAAAAACCCTTTAAATTCTTAAACATATGAAAATTTCATCATACTTTCAATGATATTGTCACTTCCAGTTGGAACTCTCTTTGTCCTAGGTTACAAAGTTGGTCACTTTCAAACTCAATCACCTCCATATTTCCATTAAAAATCTCAATTATAACGCACATAGTGATATAATTTTGAGAGTTTCCAACTCTTAAAAGGATCTTTTCTATGCTCAAGACTTTCTCACCCAAGACCCCTCTAATCCTTCCTTTATCATGAAGAATATCAAATCTTATTCATCTTTTTTATTTCTCAATCAAGTTGAAGAGTCTTTCCTTATCTAGAGAAAATTGGCTTAAAATTGGGGATAGGAATACTAAATAATTCCATTATATCATCCAAACTCGTAGTTTGCGTAATAATATCACCTCTATCTGAACAACCAAGGTGATTTGATTAATTCTCCTCCCTTTATCACCAATGTCCTTATCAGTCATTTTAAATATCAGATAGACGCCAGGAACCCTCCCAAATATCCAAGGCTTACAGACTTTCGTCTCTTTGTAGGGAATATTGGGTCAGTATATTCCGCTTTTGTATATAAGTAAGAATACCCCGATCTCCACACTAGTGTCATATTGTCCGTTTTGGGCCCACTGGCCCGCACGGCTTTGCTTTTGGTCCACTTCCAAAATGCCTCACACTAATGGAGATGTATTCTTAACTTATATACTGATCTTTCTTCCCATGTTTAACCGATGTGGGATGTGGGACTTTTGGTCGCACCTAACCATCCTCCTCTCAAACAAAGTACCACTCTAGCCTTCTCTCTATTGACTTCCATCCCCCTACTCGATGACACTGTGCCGCTCCTTGATCAAGCCACCTGCTTGATGAGCCGTGGCGCTCCATCTTTAGATGAATCTGCGCCGCTCCTTTATCAAGCCACCTGCTCGATGAGTCGTGGCGCTCCATCTATCCAGCAGATCAATCACCTTGAGTATGGCTCCTGGCTTCTGGTATGATGTTCGCAGAATTTTACCCACATCACAACCCACTACATCGCGTTCCGTCTGGACCTGGTGCTTTGATACCATTTTGTAGGGAATATTGGGGAATATAATTCGCAGAATTTTACCCACATCACAACCCACTACATCGCGTTCCGTCTGGACCTGGTGCTTTGATACCATTTTGTAGGGAATATTGGGTCAGTATATTGATACCATTTTGTAGGGAATATTGGGTCAGTATATTCCGCTTTTTTATATAGAGTACAAATACCCCGATCTCCACACTAGTGTGATATTGTCCGCTTTGGGCCCACTGGCCCGCACGGCTTTGCTTTTGGTCCACTTCCAAAAGGCCTCACACTAATGGAGATGTATTCTTAACTTATATACTGATCTTTCTTCCCATGTTTAACCGATGTGGGATGTGGGACTTTTGGTCGCACCTAACACTCTTATCTCTTCTAATGTTAATTATTCGGACAAATCCTCCATGATTCGCCTAATTTCCTGTTAGGAGATTAAAAATTCTCTCTTCAATATTAACAGCAACAAATCCCCTAGACCATATGGGATTAACTCCAGTATTTTTAAACGATCTTGTCATATTGTAGGTGACGAAATCGACATTGGTATCCTCGAATTCTTCAAATCAAATAAATGGACCCCCTTTAGAATGTCATTTCCATTGCCCTAATTCCGAAATATGATTGTCTAACTTATGCTTCTGATTATCGTTTTATTTTCTTATACAATATTATCAACAAAATCATTTCCAAAATCCTAGTCAACCGAATCAAAGACTTTTTTCCTTACCTGGTCGATGATCCTCAATTAGCATTCTCCGCTAGTAGGAATATATCTCATAAAATCATCATTTCCCAAGATCTCCTCCAAGGATAACATCTAAATTCAAAAATAAAGAGAGTTACCCTTAAAATCAACTTAGTGAATTTTTTTGATAATGTTAAATGACACCTCATTCTTGACATTCTTGTCATTATGGACTTCCTGGAGCAGATGATCGATTGGATCATCCAACGTATTGTCACTCCTTCTTACAATATCAATATAAATGGTGATCCCTCCGAGTGCTTTTTGGGAAGAAAAAGACTTGGGCATGGTGAGCCTCTGTCGTCTTTCATTTTTATCATTGTCATGCAAGTCCTCTCGAGCATTCTTAAAGAGAAAAGCAATAACCGCAATTTTAAGTTCCACTGGAAGTGTCATAAACTTAGAAATTTTAATCTTTGCTTTGCTAATGATCTAATGATCTTCTTCCACAATGACATCGAATCTCTACTCCTAATCAAAGAAAGTCTTAACGACTTCCTTCTTATCTTTTGGCTTCAAATTAGCCTTGAAATGAGCCAAAACTTCATGTGAGAGATCAACCTATCTCTTAAGCAAGATCTTATTAGACACCAACAACTTCATTTAAGCGTACAAAGATACATAAAGCTATAAAATATTATGTTTACTTTCAGTAAATTACAACAAAATATATTTGTAAAATAATGTACTCATATGTCCGGTTAATTATAATAATCATAACAAGGGACTTATAACATAAGATTTGCTACTCGATAGAACACAATAATATTATTATATTACTTCTCTTACTGCCGCATAATATCTTTTGTTCGTACTTATATTTTAAAATTATCTAAGTAAAAAAAATACGGGAAGGGAATTTGTTTTGTTCAGCTCAATTTGATGTACAATCCATGCGACTAAAAACAATGTTATATCATTTGTTGAATGATTAAGTTGGGTGACTTATAATCTTATGGTCATTTTAGATTGAAAAAATGATGTACGTTAGTAGTTATAATTCGTAATAAAGCAAATTAATTACCAATGCACTATGAGGCCCTCCAATGAATGGAATGAATATGATTTTGTTAATTTTAATTAGATGAATGATATTAATTATAACAGATAAAAAATGTCTTCTAAACATATACATACCTAAACTTAATATTTGTTTAGTTGGGAATAGGAGCCTCTAAGTAGGGTTGTTAATGGGTTCATGAGCGGATAAGAACCAAACTAGATCAAATCATAATAGTTCGGTTCGCGTTGCTATTTTAAAATTCAAGATCGAGGAAAACTTGAACCGATAAAACTGAATCGGAACCGGACCGATAAAACTGATAGAATTAATTAGAAACCAAACTAAAAATAATAATAAAATCGATAGCTCAAGTGATAAAATTATTAAACCGATAAAACCAATACAAAACCATATGAATAGAACCGATAGCTTATACAAAATTAAAGTGAAAAATTAAAGATTAATTTTTAAGTTTAATTTTTATATTATCTATTTAATTGTAATGGCTGCGTTAGAAAGGTAGGTGATTCTCCACTTAAAGTAAAATACTTTAATTTGTATGAAACAACACAAAAATGAGAGGTCTGGTAAATCATTTACCACATTCACATCTAGACTCAGAATCTAACGCAACAGCCAATTAAGTCTATAGCCAATGATTTGCTTTTACTTTTTCGTCAGGACCTTAAACAGACTGATTGTCTGAATTTAATATTTATTAATATTAAAATTTTATTTTATGTAATAACTGAGGCTTCACTAAATAGAACTAACACAAAAAGTAAATACCGAAATAGAATAATTGTAAGAGTATATTTTAGTTTTTAGTTTCAAATTTTTATCCATACATAAGAGAAAAAAAACATATTTAACTTTTTTTAATCTTTAATTCATTAATTAATTATTAAAAATATTTTATTTTATTTATTTTTTAAAACATATATTTTATTTATTTTAAAATTTATTTTAAAATTATAAGTATTTTAATTTTTTATTAATATTAATTTTTATTAATATTAATTTTTATTAACTCAAGTTTTACTAATTTACATATTTGATATTTATTAGTAGTTTTATAGTCTTTACGAAATAAGTGATGAGTATAATCTTAAATAAGTATAAAAATAAGTAGTATATATTTTAAAAGGGTGTTTTGAAAAGTAGCATAACTTCATATCGTATTTATTATATTTTAAATTTGTACTCAAATTAGATTTGTAATACAATAAATTTTAATTTTTAAGAAAAATACATGATTATATAAAAATCTAAATATAATTATTAAATTTTCTAACTCAAAATAAATTCACAAATTTGAATGAAATATTAATAGCCTAAAATATACAATAAATAATATCAAATGACCATAAAAATAAAACTTTTGTGATATTTTTTCAACTACAAATATATCTTATATTCCACACTTAAGATCTAATATTTCCCTAATATTAATAACATAAGAAAGTGAAGTATAGAACAATAGTGCCTGAAGGATATATTTGTGGTTGAAGTTAAATGAAATACTAAAATTATATTTTAGGAGCTTTTGGTGTTAATCGGGGGTCCCACTATAAACAAATGTCATGTACTTAACCGAGAGTGTTCAATGTGAGAGGATATAGACAAGAATCTTGAAGATGATGGTTTTGTATTAGTCGAGTGTCTTCAAGCTAAGGGTCTTTAAAAGTGAGTCTTTTTAAGACGAAGGTCTGAATATGAGGATCTTTATATGAGTGTGTTTAGACAACAATCCAGAAAATAAGGGTCCTTATACAAGGGTTCCTATAAGAAAATACATGAATACGTTTTTGGATCTTCGGAAGAATGTAAATTGAATTAAGTCATTTAATGAGCTATTGATGACTTAGTAATCACGAGTCTTAACTTCAGATTTATCACTCTTGTAAACCATTCTTTTTCTTCAACGTGTTAAAGATGATATAAACCTCTTTAGTTTTATTTTGTGATGTTACTCAAAAAAAGAGAATCACAAAGTCTTTTTCAAAATAAAATTGATCACAATAGGTCCAAAAGCGGAAGCATATTGACTGAAATCTGTTACTAATTTGTGTATTTTTCTTTCACTATTAAATTTTATGTTTTCCTATTGATCTGATTACATGAAAGACGTGTATTTTTCTTATTAATTGGTACTCAAAGCTCTAGGTTGGTACCGATTCAAAGAAGGTTAGATTCAAGTGGGAGCGATGGCTAGAGATGAACAAATATGAGACTCGAAAGGGCTGATGGTGCATATTTTGGGTTTTGGAAGATGCATATTGAAGACTTCATAGTCCCGAAAAATATTTATCAACCCTTTTAAAAAAGAAACCATAGTGTATGGAAGATGAAGAATATACTCTTATTGACAAACAATCCTTTTGAGTCATTTGACTGATGTTATCCCGCGATGTTGATTACAATATCATAAAGGCAATGACCATGACATGTCTTTTGAAGGCTCTCTCCAATATGTATGAGAAGTCACAAGTGTGTAAAAAAGTTCGCTTGATGAGGCGATTGTTTAATTTGCTGATGATTTAATATGCGTTGGTAGCTCAACATCTCAATAAACTCAATACGATCACATCTCAATTGAGTTCACATAAAATTTATTTTTATACAGAAATACGAGCATTGATACTCTTGCTCTTTACCATATAGTTAGATATATTACTATCACAGACGTGAGTAGCTTATCACTAAGAAATAAGTATAAATTTAATGATGTTTGTGATCTATTTCTCTCTAAAGAGATTTAAAGAAAGAGTCTGGTGAATCACCAACCTCCTCAGTTTTACATACAGAGTCAAGAAAAAGAAATTCAACTAAACGGAATGAACGCGTCAAACCGAACTACAGAGGTAAATCAAAATACGGGAGGTCCATAAAGCCGGTGGGTCATAAAACAAGTATAAATACCCAAACCAACTTCATTTTAAGAGGTGAGACTTTTTCTAAACACATTGAATACACGCATGCACCTCATTTCTTTCACTATATTATATCAAACACTTAATACAATCTATATATTACCTAAACTACCCCCAGACCACAAATTCACCCTACCAAATTGGTGACCACATTAGGAGGAGACGGTGCTTGAATTTTAGATTCAAAACCAGTAAAAGAAATAGCCGTTTGGATGTCATCAAAGCAGATGGATCATGATGTACAAAATATTCTTCCTCCTCTGAATGATGAAGAGGGTGAGGGATGTGAATGCGCACACAATGATGTCTCATGTCAACAACAAGAACAGTTGACAAATAAATTTTGCAAGATAAAAATGATCAATTAAAGGTAAAACTTGAAGCGTTAAGGGCTTAGAGGCATCCAAGTAATGAAACGAAGGAAAAGTCTGATGTGTCTAGACCATATCCCAATTATAAGCTTGGTAATAATGAACAATCTACTAAAACTCGGTGAAGTTCCAAGAAAATTCATCGATCTAAACGGTCTATAAGTACAGCATCAGAGGATCTAGATCTTGAGGAGTCTATTTCATCTAGTAGTGATGAGGGTCGGGTGAAGAAGAGGTTAATGTTGACCAAAACAAACTCAAGAAAAAGGGATATGAGGGGCAGGATCAAGAAACATCGACACATTGACCATATGTTGATAGACCATTTTGCATGCCAATCCAAACCAGGAATATTTTCTACGCTTAATGAAGATTCGGTGTTTAGTTGTAGTCATAATTGGAGACAGTTACCTTTGTCTTTAAAAATCATGGCCGGACATCTTCCGAAGAGATTTGACAGCTCAAAGATGGAAAAATATGATGGAAGTAAAGATCCAGACAAGCACCTTAAGCAGTTCAAGAATTTCATGATGAGTTTTGATGATGATGACAAGTTGATGTGCTGGGCTTTCTCTCAGACTTTTAAAGGAGTTGCCCTCAAGTGGTATAACAGTATTCCTCAAGGGTTCATTAGAAACTTTGATATATTTTGGGTTGCGTTCCGAAGGCAATTTGTTTGCAGTAAAGAGATTAAAAGGAATGGTGACACCAGAATTCACTGTTCTCAAGAGCCAAATGAGTCATTGAAGGAGTATGTGAGCAGATTTGTAAGCACCAAGAATGGGTTATCTGACTGTTTTGAGCAAGTGGCTATTGCTTCTTTGAGACAGGGTTTGAATTCGAAGAACTTGGCTGATTCAGTGACTAGGAAAAAAGCAATGACCTTTGGAGGGTTTTTAAATCAATTTGGGAAACAGATTACAGTTGAAGAAACTAAAAAGTCTAGGGTCCCTCATGAGAACAAGTCAGTTACTGCTTCACCAGCTTTGCAACCAGTGTATCCGTCCGGATATATACCAAAGGAATCCAGACATGGATCTCATAGGTCCAAGTAGAGCCAATCCGGCCAAAACTTCCAAGGAAAAAATAAAAGGAATCCATGGGTTCAACCTGAATGTTTTTGTGAGTTGGAGAAAGGTGTGGCAACAAATTATGATAAGACCAAAGATGAAGTCCATTTTAGAGCTCCAACACCATTGCAATCTCCTAGAGATACCCGAAGCTCTCCCTTTTGTAAATATCATAACGATATTGGACATGATATAAATGATTGTATAGAACTGAAGCAAGAAGTGTATAATCTCATAGAGAGAAAGAAGCTAGGGAGTTTGTTAAAAAACAAGGGGGAGTAGGCCAAATACTAATGCATCTTGAACACCTTCATCAGCTTTCCCATGGACTTATAAGCAAGAAAATATAATGGTTATTGTTGACAATTTTGATATGGATACTGAGTATCTCGATCCGGATCCAAATCAGAACCAAGTGGGAGTGATAATAGATGAAACTATTTGTGTTTCCAATATGGTACAATATTTTGAGTCTTTAACTATATTTGGAAGAGACACTGCAACAACTCTTTTAACTTGTTCAAGGAAGAGACATGTCACTAGTTTGACCACTTAGTTGGAAGGAAAGATGTCTATACACCTTTACCAAACCCTTTTTTCCTGTATAGTATTTGATAAGGATGATTTAAGGAATATTACTGGCCCACATGAAGATGTTGTGGTGATATGGGCATCAATTGGGGGTAATGAAATCCGAAGAATCCTGATGGATACTGGCAACTCCACGAATGTATTATTTTTAACTACATACAAGCAAATAAAAAAAATCCTTTGCTCATTTAATGGTCAAACAAAACTATTGTAGGGTTCATAAGCAGTTCGACTGATGTCATGGGTGAATTTGAAGAAGAAGTGTTGTTGGGAAAATGGCCATTTAAAAAGATGGTAAGGATATTATTTGTGGTAGTTGATTGTCTGACATCTTATAATGCCATATTTGGAAGGTCTTGGCTATCTAGGATGCATGTTATGTCATCTACTGTTCATCAATGTTTAAAATACGCTATAGGATGTCAAGTAGGGATTGTCCGAAGTAGTAAAAAGGTGGCAAGAGAATATTATGATACTGCCCTTGCTTCAAAAACTTTGGGGGCAACCCAAGATGTCGAGAAATAGCAATTATTGGATTCATCTATCAATCATAATGAGATAGATGATCCAAGGGAGGCCCTTAGTGCCATAATCCCTATTGAAGATGTTGAAATTTATCCCATCGCAGAAGATAGAAGTGTCAAAGTTGGGACTAAGTTGTCACCAGAATTGAGAGAAAAGTTGTTATATTCCCTATCTTGAAATTTACACGTCTTTGCATGGAGTAATCTTGATGTAACTGGTGTTCTAGCTGAGGTGATAAGCCACAAGTTATCAGTCTGATCTAATGTTGGTCTAGTGGTTCAAAGAAGAAGGTCTTTTTCAAAAGAAAAAACTGATATAATAGTGCAAGAGGTTGACCAACTAACCAAGATGGGTCCTATTAAAGAGTCTCAGTATCCACTATGGATATCAAATCATGTTTTGGTCAAGAAAAAGAATGGCAAATGGCGTATGTGTATTGATTTCATGGATCTGAATAGAGCATGTCCTAAAGATTTGTTCCCAGTTTCTCAGATAGATCAGTTGGTGGATTCTACATCGGGTAACAAACTCTTATCCTTTATGGATGCCTTTTCAGGGTATAATCATATACAAGTAGATCCGGGTGATCAAGATCATACCATCTTTATTACTGATAGAAGGCTTCATTGCTACAAAGTAATGCCTTTCGGGTTGAAAAATACTGGGGCTACCTATCAAAGACTAGTAAATAAAACATTTGCTAATCAGAACGACAAGAATATGGAAGTGTATATAGACCACATGATGGTAAAGAGTTTTGAGGAAGATGAGCGCATATTCGATCTCCAAGAAACATTTTATTGCTTGGAAACCATTAATTTGAAGTTAAATCTGGAAACGTATCTTTGGGGTCCGGTCCGGAAACTTTTAGGGTATATTATAAGTGAAAAATGGATCCAGCCTGATCCTGATTAGCTCAATGCCCTGTTAGCAAGTTTTAAAAAGCATTAAGTACGAACATGTTCCTATATCAAAGAATACTATGGCAGATTCTCTAGCTACCATAGCCTATTCAGAAGTTTACCCATGGATCCTGGTACAAGAATGTCCTTCAATAAGTTTGAACTATGAGAAAGTTAAAAGAGATGAAGAGAGCATGAGCATATTTTTCATACAACCTCAAGACTGGAGGTATGAGATTTTTTAATTTAATTCTGATGGGGTTTTGCATCCGGATAAGGCCTTAGCCAAGAAAGTTAAATACAAAGCTCGTGGGTTTCTAGTTTTGAGAGAGGTTCTTTATAAAAATTCCTTTAGTAGACCCCTTTTGTGTTGCTTGGGTTTTCAAGAATCCCAAAATGGTTTATCTGAACTACATGATGGAGAGGATTCTACACATTGTGGCTTCAAAGCATTGACCATGAGAGTTTTGTTGGCGGGATATTACTTGCCTACTAAAATGGAATATGCTAAAGATATGGTAAAAAAATGTGATCTTTGTCAGAAATGTGGAATTAAAATCCATGTGCCAGCAGTATCCATGGAATCAATATCTAAACCAATACCTTTTGCCATACGGGATTTGGATTTAGTTGGACCTCTTACAATGGCATCTTGAGGTTTCCGAACTATAATAGTAGTTATGGATTACTTATCTAAATGGATAGAGGTTTCTCCACTAGTGGAGACTACTTCCAAGGCAGTCATCAATTTATTTTATCAAACATTTGCTGTCGGTTTGGGATTCCCCAACATATTACCACAGAAAATAGACCACAATTTGATAATAAAGACATGGAGATATTTTATGCCTCCAGAGGAATCCAACATTGTTTCTCTTCTCCTTTTCACCCTCATTATAATGGGTAAGTTGAAGTTTCCAATAGGACCATCTTTACAGGGCTTAGGAAGAATTTGGAAGGGGCTACTAGAAAATGGTCAAGTTATTTACAAGAGGTATTGTGGGCCTACTAAACTACGCCAACAACAGCTATCCAGGAATCCCCATTTACCCTAGTTTATGGCATGGATGCCATCACACCTATAGAAGCAATGGTACCTTCTTTCAAGGTACATAATTATACCAAACAAGCTAATGAAGTAGCAATAAGAGGTCAGTTAGATCTGATTGAAGAGAGAAGGGTCAAGGCACATTTAGGAACTATGCATTACTAAGGCTTGATGAGAATTAGGTATGCATCAAGGGTTAAAAGAAGGGATTTTCAAGTAGATGATAAAGTATTGAGAAAGGTTTTCTTGCACACCAAAGAAGCAGTTCGGAAAATTGGCTCCAAACTAGGAAGGTTCATATCTTTTAGTGAAAAGGTCAAACAAGGGACTTATTGGCTCTTGGATAAATAAGTCAACCTTCTGAAGCACCCCTGGAACATTGAGCATCTCAGGTTGTACTTAGAATGAAATTCCTTGTAAATATTTACTTTGATACATATCCATGTAAATATCTAGGGGCATAATGTTTCCTACCCTGGTGGTGCGGGGAGGTTTTAATGAGGTTTCCAGTTTTTTAAATCAATACATACTTGATGCCTTCTTAAATTTTTGTTGAGTACAGGATATCCGAAGTCTATTTAACACCTTTATAAAGTCTATTAAACATTATCCGGATCTATTAAACATCTGTCCGGAGTCTATTTAACACTTTATGGAATCTATTAAACATTATCCAAATCTATTAAACATCTTTATGGAGCTATTTTAACGCCTTAATAAATACTATTAAACACCTACATTGTTTAACCGAGAAGGTAAGCAATAATTAAACATCTTTCCGGAGAAAGTTCGATCCATTTCACAACAAAATACCTTGGCTATCCAAGGAATTTAGTACTAAAACAAAGAAAATTCAGTTAAGTTAAACAAAAATGCCCTAGCCTTCCACGGACTTTAATTTGAAAATAAAAGATAACAAGCAATTATATCAACCTTAGGGCTCATTCCCTTCGGTTTTTTCTTGGCTAATGTTTTGAGGAAGACTTGTGGTATATGAGCTGGAACTTTTGTTTTCTCCTCCTTTAGAATCACTTTTACTTACTGAATAATAACTGTATTTGTCCCCATCAGGCATAGTATAAAGAGGTAGCTCATCGGCGGGCACAGACCTCTATAAAGGCCCCAAGTTTTTCTTTGGGAAATTCTAATGGAATAAAAAACCATGTCCGACTTAATCCCTTCGTCTCTTTCCTCCGAGGAATTAAACACTCATGCAACATACCTCTCTACTGTTGCATCCAATTCTTCTTTCTTCTTCATCTGAAATAAAGCAAGTCCATCCTCTTTGTCTTTAAGGAGCTTTTCCAGTTTCTCCTCGTCTCGGGATAAATTATTTATGGTGCTAACGTTGGTGGTCTGTTGCTCTTTCAGAGACTTAATCTTTTGTGAAGTGGTAGATTCCAGTTTTGAATGCTTGGACTTGAGATCTTTATAGGCAGTTTTAGTTTAGGTCAGTTCAGAACTCAATTCTTCCTTCTCTTTAAGAAGAGCTTCTACTTGTTGTTGTTCAGAAGAAAGAGAGTTCTTCAGATTATAATTCTCTATGGTGAGAGAGTTAGATCATTAAACTGAGTTCTAACCTCTCTTTCTAAGTCAACTATTGGCCTAATGTAACCTAAGATTGCATGACTCAAGGTGTTTAGATCATGTAATATCTCACATGACTCGCCATTTTAGGTCACAATATTGGCCATGGGGTTTTAAGGGAAGGTCTGGTTGAGTCATCTTTATCGAGATCACTGAAGTACATATCTCGAAACTCTTCCAAGATAATTTTTCCTTCAACAGTAGGTTGTTCGGCTGTGGGAAAGACTGGAGAAGAAGGATTGGATGAAATGTCTTCTTAATGATGAGGGACCTCTGCTTGATGAGGAACTTGAGTTAGAACAAGAGGGTGAACATTCGAAGGACGAAGTATGATCTCTGAACTCATGTCAGACTTGTTCTTTTTTCAACCCCCTGATCTGCCTTGTTCTTTTTCCTAGCCCCATGATGACCTTCCTTGTGACTCCTTTTGTGACCCATTTTCTTGGTATGAGGTTGTTGCTCTGATCCACCAACTTCTCCAATCGTTACTGCAACATCCTCTAGTAAAACAACATTAATTCTCTCTTGGTTTTCAGGATCAACACCCTCAGAAGTCTGAAGGGATTGACCACCTTTATCTTTCTTCTTCTTTTTCTTGTTGATTTTGTCTAAGTGACTGGGGCTTTGTTCCGGGCTAGCAGGTAAAGTTTGCCATCCTTGGCCTCTATTTTATTCAGAATAGCATCTGATGAAGGAGGAGTGGTAAGTTTTTCCCAGGTGTGGTCCCTGTTGCCGGTGATGTTCCATAGGTGAGTTCTCACCATGTTTCCCGAAATGAAAGTCCTGTGGAACTTAAGCTCCCAGTTTTCTGAGGCCCATTCATTCAGTTTAATGAATGTTTCCTTTCATGCCTCCAAGTGTTCATGAACTTCTTGGATAAAACTATAAGAAAGTTGCAACAAATATTTCAGAATGTGAATATAAATTGAGAGAGTTAAAGAAAAATTGAAAAAGATAATTACTTGAACTTTCGAACGATTGGTTAGTTGGCTTAGGTTATCTTGAGATTTAATATTCCTCCCATTCTCCCATGCACAACTGATGAAAATAAATTAGGTCCTCCAAGGCTTCTTGGTGTTTGGTAGACCTACCTTCTTTAGTTTGTCCGGATGCCTCGAAATGCATATCAGCCCTACTGTTTTACATCTTTTCCTCTATAACATTTGGTGGCTGTTCGGATGGTTTAGGATCTGATGAAGGGTCTATTGCCTACAAACTAGTGTCTAAAGGAGGTTGAGGGTTATTTTTTGCTTTTGAAAGGCGGGTGATCCTGTGCGGGGTGACTTCTTTGATATTTGATCCCATTAATAGAAAAGGTGACGGTTTCCTCACACTGGAACCTGTTTTTTATTTTGGAATTGGATTTTGGGTTTCTTGGATTAAAAATTCGGACTGTACAAGGGATATGGATGAGATGAATGGTGATTTTTGAGTCACTGATATCCTGGATGATGAAGAACTCCGGTCCAGTTCGGGAATCGTTTCTACGATCAGTCCATCAGGAGAGGCTACCAGTCCAGCAGCGATACGAGCCTCTCTTTTTCTCTTTCTAACTCAGACAAGTTTAACCACCCTCCTTTTACTAGATCATTTCTATCCATGAACATATAATTTCCCAGGTACGAATATAAAAGATGGGTTCAAGCTTTCTCTCTCTAGAGTTTTTCTTTTAAAAAATGTAAATGAATGAAATAGTAGTGACGAGTCTTTATACAGAGGTTAGAAGCGCTAAAGTTTGTCTAGGGAAGATGAATCAATCCAAAGTAATGATTAGGGGCTATTAAGTGTGATAAGGGAGAATAAAAGACAAGGAGAAAAGTGTGAAGAAGAAACCTGACATGAAAAAATAGCAAAGGAAAAGTGTGATAGGAGGAAAACGCATAGAGAAAACTGTGTGAGGACTGAATTGTACAAGCTATATAAAGAGATAGCCAGAATAGGAAGAAAGTAAAATGTAAGGACTAAAAGGTGTAATTAACAGAAATTAAGGCGTGTGGGGTCCGTAATTGTACTATAAAAGGACCACACACTCTTCACAAATCCCGAGATGAAATATATGAGACTTTCTCTCTCTACTTAACCTAATAATCTCTACTTTCTCTCTCTAAAATTGACACTAAGATATTTATGTATCACCAAATCATCACTAAGTAATCCTCGTATCGCATAATCACCCTTGGACCATCTAAAAACTCTTCAGTGGCGCCGTCTGTGGGAAACGAAAATCGCTCTGACGACAATCGCTTCCTGGAAATAATTCCTATTCCGAGGAGAACCATGGAGGACCAAGGGGATGACTTGGTTAACAATTGCGAGGGGAACCTGGTGGGAGATGACTACCGGAACAATATGGAATACGAGGGACTAGGGGGGCAGCGAGTCGGAAATATCTTGGACGGCTCAGATCTGTTGGCTCAGAGAAATGAGTTGCTGCTAGAAATCGAAAGGCTGAAAGCAGAAAAGAACCTCGTACAGGAGAATCTTCGATCCGAGATAAGGAGGGAGCCAATTAGCGAAAAGGAAGATCACGAAACTGAACTTCATCCCAAGAAAAGGGACAACCGATACCGGGGAGGCGAGCGGCAATCGCCGAGGAGAAGAGAGAGGCGACATATGGATTCAGCTTACCTGAGTGACTACTCTCGATATAGCTCCTCGGATTCGTCCCCGCGAAAATACCACTGAAATAAAAAGTATGATCGCAGACACACCGATTTCCGAAGAGGAAGAAGTCCTGAGAGGAAATCTCCGAGGGAGAAGGGTCACCATGCTCGAGGTGGCGAATGATATTATGAACAGACGAAGTATGCTGAGAGGAAAGAGGATATGGCCCCTCAAACTTCGGAATGGCAGCACCAGTATACCTTACCATCCGAGGAGGGTTTGTACTTTCCAAATAATGACAACCTAAGATCCGGAGTCTATCGTGCGGGTCACAATTGGAGAGCCTCCCCCCTGTCCCCGGACATTTTGGTGGGGAATCTTCCGAAGCACTTTGATATTTTCGAAGCTAGAGAAATTTGATGGGACACAGGATTCGGATAATCACATGGAACAATTTAAGAATTTTATGATCAATTTTGACGACGATGATAAGCTGATATGCAGAGCATTTTCTCAGACTTTCAAGGGAGTAGCATCTAAGTGGTACAACAGGCTACCTCAGGGCTCGGTAAAGAATTTTGATATGTTCTGGAACATCTTCAGATAACACTTCGTGGGGAGCAAGAAGTTCAAAGCCAACAGAGACACGATCATCTATTACCGACAAAAGATGGGGGAGAGCCTCAAAAATTACACTAATCGTTTTGTTAAAACGAAAACGGATATGGAATATTGCAAGGATTCAGTGGCACTTGCAGCTTTCAGGATGGGCCTGCTCCCCGGGTTGTTGAAGGATACGGTGGCGGAAAGTCAGGCGATGACTTTTGGAGCATTGGTAGATCAGGTTGAGAAGAGGATCCTGGTGGAAGAGACCCATGCCGCGGAGAAAGGGTCGGGGGACCAGTTGGACCAGAATCAATTTCAAAGGACTGAGTCGAGCAACCAGGGCCCTCGTGCGAATGTTCAGACTAAAAGTACAGGTCAATATCCTCCGAGGCAGAAGTCGAACCCGCAGTACTATGGCAACCAGCAAAACTACAATCAAGGAGCGAGACTCATGTCAAACAAATGGGTTCGACCCGACTATTTCGCGGAGTTGACAGAAAATGTTGCTGCGATATTCGACAAAGCTAAATCTACAGTCCCGTTCAGGAAGCCTTTTCCCATACAGACTCCGAGGGAAAGCAGAAGCGTCAATAAATATTGCAAGTATCATGAGGATATTGGGCACGACACCAAGGATTGCATAGCTTTGAAGAAAGAGGTGCAAGCCCTGATTGAGAATGGAATGTTGTTGGAGTTCGTCAAAAAACACTCCCAGAAAAACGCCGTGGTAAAAGCTGTCTCAAAGAACACTGACACAGCCATGGTGATTTCCGAAGGGGTCGAAAATTTTGACATCGAGCAAGAGTATTTAGATCCCAAGGTGGGGAGGAACAATGTGAATTTGGTGGAAGAAGAAATTCCGAAGGGGAGAGTGGACAGCCTTTGTGCGTTCTTCGATTCTCTGGCAATTTTCGGGGGAGACACTATTGCGGGAAATTCCAACAGCTCCCAAAAAAGGCACATGGTCAACCTGACCACACAGATTGAGGCGGGAGTGTCAGCACAAATGCACCGATCGCCTTTCCCCATTATTTGTTGCAGGCCCTCATGAGGATGCGGTAGTGATTGCGGTAGGCATTGCTGGTGATCAAATTCCGAAAATACTCATCGATACGAGGAGCTGCGCGAATATATTGTTTATGAGGACTTACCGACGAATCTCTGACCCGCCTGTTATCCGAAGATCCGACATGACTATAGTGGGCTTTACTGGCGCTACAACAGTGGTGGTTGGAGAGTTTCAGTGTGTGGTCGAGTTGGGCCGTGGACCATTCAAGAAAGAGGTGGAGGTGCTTTTAATTGTGGTTGACACGCCAACATCGTATAATGTATATCATGGGTCGCTCTTGGTTGTCCCGGATGCATGGCGTAATCTCCACAGTGCATCAATGCTTAAAATACGTGGTCAGAAACAATATTGGGATCATCCGAAGTAGCCAAAAGATGGCGCGTGAATGTTACCAGATAGCCCTGTCCTCCAAGGGGGTTTGGGGGGAAACTTCAGACCAAGCATAGCAATTAAAGCCCCCCCCCCCCGAAATCATCCCCTGTGATGATCCGAGGGAGGCCCCCGGATTTCAGGTCCCAGAAGAAGATTATGCGACACACGAATTTGTGAGTGACAAAGTTTTGAAGATTGGAGTCCACCTCTCTCCAGAATTTAAGGAAAAATTAATTGCTTTTTTATCTGATAAACTTGATATGTTTGCTTGGTGTGCACAGGATGTCACTGGAGTGCCGTCGGAAATCATGTGTCATAAACTCGCGATACGACTAGATGTCCGACCAATAGTCCAGAAAAGACGACCTGTCTCCCCAGAAAAGGCCTCGGCAATTCTGTTGGAGGTCGAGAGGCTACTAAGAATAGGCCATATTCGCGAGTCGCATTATCCCATATGGGCGTCGAATCCAGTGTTAGTACAAAAGAAGAATGGCAAGTGGAGAATGTGTGTTGACTTCAAGGATCTGAACAGAGCTTGTCCTAAGGATCCGTTTCATGTGCCTCGCATCGATCAATTAGTGGATTCGACCTCCGGAAATCGACTGTTGTCATTTATGGACGCTTACTTAGGATACAACCAAATCCGACTGGCCGCTAACGATGAGGAAAGCACTTCTTTTATCACCGGGCAAGGTCTATACTGCTTTAGGGTCATGTCATTCGGATTAAAAAATGCGGGGCAACCTATCAACGCCTGGTCAATAAAACCTTTGAGGGGCAAATTGGGCGGAACATAGAAGCCTATATCGACGATATGCTGGTCAAGAGTGCGCGGGACGAAGACCATTTCGCTGACTTAGCAGAGACATTTCAAAATTTAAGTAGAGTCAATCTAAAACTCAATCCGGAGAAGTGTATTTTTGGGGTAAGGTCAGGCAAATTTCTGGGTTACATGATCAGCGAAAAAGGCATCGAAGCAGATCCCGAGCAGCTAAAAGCTTTGATCACGATGACCCCCCCCCCCCCCCCCCCGAAATATTAAAGAAGTACAAGCTTTGACAGGGCGATTGGCCGCTCTGAACAGATTCATTTCTAGGTCTTCGGATAAATGTGCTCCATTTTTCAAAGTGTTGCGGAATGCGAAACAATTCTGTTGGACCGAGGAATGTTCGACCACTTTCCGAAAAATCCAAGAGTATTTGACGTCTCCGAAAGTCTTGTCTAAACCATTGGTAGGAGAGACATTAATTATCTATGTAGCAGTATCAGGATGTGCAGTCAGTGCCGTCCTCCTCTGCGAAGATGACTCTCTCCTGAAGCCTATCTATTATGTCAGTAATAGTTTGTTGGATGCGGAGAAGCGATATCTCACGTTGGAGAAGGTAGCCTTAGCATTGGTAACGGCAGCTCGAAAGATGAGACCTTACTTCCAGGCCCATCCAATCATTGTTCGGACGACTTTTCCTCTTAAGAGCTTATTACAAAGGCCTGACATCTCAGGCAGGATGACTAAATGGTCAATAAAGTTGGGAGACTTCGACATCACATTTGAGCCTCGAACGGCGATAAAAGCACAAGTTTTAGCTGATTTCCTGGCCGAGTTCCATTCGGATAGAGAGGAAAAGGAAGCGCACGATTTTTGTGACGAAGAGGAATGGGTGGTACGGACAGATGGGGGTTCGAACACTTCAGGAAGTGGGGCAGGTGTCCAATTGATTTCCCCGAAAGGGGTAGCCATGTTCCAAGCCATTCGTTTCGATTTTAAGGCTACTAATAATGAAGCTGAGTATGAAGCTGCTTTAGCAGGCTTGCGTTTGGCTCAGATATGTGGGGCTCGAAAGATTAAGCTGATTAGTGACTCACAGTTGGTGATAAATCAAGCTTCGGGGGAGTCCGAGGCCAGGAAAGATACGCTGATACAGTATTTGAAGGTATTGAAAGATCTAGCATCTGAATTTGAGGAAGCCAAATACGAGCATGTTCGAAGAGAGTTAAATGATGTCCCAGATTCTCTTGCCTCCGCTTCTCGGACGGAAGGTTACCCGTGGGTTTTGGTTCAGGAGTGCCCTTCGATCTCGATTGGCGGGGAGCATACCATGAACATCTCGGAGGAAAGAAATGTGATTACGAATGATTGGAGGACGGTCATCATCGATTTTCTGGCCCATGACACTTTACCTGTCGAAAAATCCGAAGCTAGGAAAGTTAGGTTCAAATCCCATGGCTATATTCTGTTGGGAGGAGTGTTGTATAAAAGATCTCTGAGTTGACCATTGTTGAGGTGTCTGAGTGGGCCCGAGTTGCAAATTATCCTGTCCGAATTGCACGATGGTGAAGGATCTGCCCATTGTGGGTACAAGGCATTAATTCTAAGAGTATTCCTGGCTGGCTATTATTGGCCTACTATCGCAGCCGACGCAAAAGATTTAGTTAAACGATGTGACACGTGTCAACGCTACGCTAATGTGATTCACAAACCTAGGGTGTTACTGGAAAGCATTTCAGAGGCAGTCGTTTGACAGATAGGGCATTGATCTAGTTGGGCCCCTACCGATGGCGTCTGGGGGCAGACAGACTATAATCGTAGCAGTCGATTACTTTTTTAAGTGGGTAGAGGCTGAACCGCTGGCAGGGACAAAGGCCAAAGATGTGATCAAGTTTATCATATCTAATATTTGTTGCCGTTTTGGTGTACCATTGCAGATCACCACGGACAATGGACCCCAGTTTGATAACAAGGAGTTCCAGAGCTTCTGTGTATCGAGGGGCATACGACAATGTTTTTCAGCACCATTTTACCCTCAAGCTAATGGACAGGTGGAGGTGACGAATCGCACGATTCTTGATGGATTGAAGAAGAAATTGGAAGGAAAAGCGGGAAAATGGCCAGACTATTTGCAGGAAGTATTGTGGGCATACCGGACGACTCCTCGGACGGCTACTGCTGTGTCTCCGTTTGCTTTAGTCTATGGAATGGATGTCGTTGTCCCTCCGGAAATTATTTTTCCCTCCCATCGTGTAGCAACATATGCCTCCGACACGAATAACCAGAGTAAAGCATTGGCTTTAGACTTGGTTGAAGAAAAGAGACAGCAAGCACAGTTGACATCCCTCCATTATCAAACCCTCATGAGGAATCGATATGCGTCTAAGGTTAAGCATATAGATTTTAAGGTGGGAGATAAGGTCTTACGTAAAGTTTTCTTGCACACTAAAGATAAGAGTTTGGGGAAGTTGGGACCGAATTGGGAAGGCCCTTATGAGGTCACCGAAAAGATAAAACCAGGCACATATCGGTTAAAAGACAAGGAAGGGCGATACCTCCGTCTCCCTTGGAATATTGAGCACCTAAAGTTGTATCTTGATTAAAAGAGCTAGCTGAAATTGTACTTCTTTTCCTTCTCTATGTATCCCCCAGAACAAAATTTGGCGAGGGCACACTCTTTCCTTAACCCCAGGAAGGTTTTAATGAGGTGTTTCGATGAGCTACTTAAATACAAAGAGTTCTTTGCCTTAACTATTTTTTGGGTCACAGTAACATATGCCTCGAATTTTTGCCTCTTCGAATTATTTTTTGGGTCGCAGTAACATGTGCCTCGAATTTTTGCCTCTTCGAACTATTTTTTGGGTCACAGTAACATGTGCCTCGAATTCTTGCCTCTTCGAACTATTATTTGGGTCACACTAATGTGTGCCTCGAATCTTATTTCACCTTATTAAAAATTGGGGTCACACTAGTGGGGGCCTCGAATTTTATATGATTGTATTAAATGTTTGAGTCACACTAAGGTGTGCCTCGAATTTTATTTCACTTTATTTGTTTGAGTCACACTAAGGTGTGCCTCGAATTCTATTTCACTTTATTTGTTTGAGTCACACTAAGGTGTGCCTCGAATTCTATTTCACTTTATTTGTTTGAGTCACACTAAGATGTGCCTCGAATTTTATTTCACTTCATTTATTTGGGTCACACTACTGCGTGCCTCGAATCTTGTTTAACCTTATTAAAAATTTGGGTCACACTAATGTGTGCTTCGAATCCGATATAACTTTATTATTATTTGGGTCACAATAGTGAGACCCAAGATATCATCTCTTCAAACTGTCAGGCAGGTCATAATAATGGTTCGAAGGACTTGTCTCTTCGAATTATTGATGAAAACATAACATTTGGTGCTTAAACTTATGCATAGAAATAATAATTTATCACTGACCTTACAAAATCGAACTATGTCTCATAAAATTAGCATCGTACAACAAGTTCCAGTCACATTACAAAAAGAGGCCCTATTGGGCCATACACAAAACATTAGCACCATTAAACGACTTCCCTCAGTCTGAAGTTTTCGAAGAGCCACTCTCCTCAGTCTCTGAATCTTCACTATCACTTACCACTATATGGGGAGGGCGAAGTTCCGAGGGGACAAGCTTCCAAAAGGCCCCCAAGTTATATTCAGGATGTTCAACCTGGATTTGGGTAAGTAAGCCAGCTCGAGTAGTGGCATCCCGGGCTTGCAGCTTACTTGTGCACGTTGCTGCATAAGCATCCACAGCTTTGTCCTTCTCTTCCTCGACTTGTCCAGGAAAGTTCTCAACCCGTTTCAATAATTGATCTCGGTCTCCTGTCACCTTCCTAAGGGCCTCGGTACACTCTGCGAACCCATCGCAAGCCAAACGATGTCCTTTCTTGTACTCAGCTATCAATAGCTCTTGAGCATCAGTCTTATTTTTGTATAAATCCCTCTCTTCTTGACAACACCTCTCCAGCATTATCACATAGTTCTTGGAGGCAGACAGATGCTCGTACAAGGCACCGGCTTGGCCCTCGATGACTGCATGCTGTTTTTTGGCCTCTTCGAGCTGAGAGGCAGCCAACAGTGACTTAAACTTGTAATGATTTTTGCGTTTCTCAAGATGACGTATCTTTTTTCCTCTGTTGACTGAGGTGTGTAGCAATTTCTGAAGGGATAGTGAGAATTCATCATCCAGAGGAACTTCGAAGGAACTCGAGGGAGACCCTAATGCTGCAGAGTCAAACTCAGAAAACCCGCCTCCAAGAGTGTCTGGGTCAACGTGCTGAAGCGGGTTGCTCCAAAGGATGGGGAGAGGTGCTAATCTGGGACTATTTTCGAGGGGGACTGGGTGAGAAGCCTCAGTAAGAGGTGAATGTGGGGATTGATGAGAACTTTCCTTGGGAGAATGGCCACCTCTGTCCTCAGGGTCATTTGAGGTTTCTTGGACCTTTTCCTCCAGAGCAGTCTCCTGATTGTCTTCAGGTGTCTCACCCCTTCGGACAATTCTTGGATGGGTTCGAGGATACCCTTACCATTCCTATCTCTTGTCTTGGCATTCTTTTTTGATGGCAGGATGGGAGCAGGGGGAGGAGGATTGGAGTTCGACGACCCAACATTGTTCGGGGGAGGGGGCCATTGGGTGTTAACAGGTCCTTCAAGGTTTAGCTCTTGATTTGGTGGAACATCATCTTCTGGAGGATCCCCAAGATGACTCTGCGAATGGGAGCGCTTGGGCAGATATACCACTATATCGTTTTGGCTACAGCGCTCCATCACTTCTCGCTCCGAGGGAGGAGTAATCAATCCTCTCATGCTAATACGGTCGAGGGGATTGAGCCTCCACAATCGGCTCCTAGCAAGATTGTTATCAGTGAAGCAGAGATGAAATCGGTTGTCCCAGTGTTCCTTTGCCCACAAGCAAAGTTTGGTGAACACATTTGTGGCACCCTCAACATAGTCAGAATAGGGCTTAGATATCCCGGTCATAGCTGCAACAAGTAGCCAATATCAAGACCAGTTACAGTAAAAACTCGAGGAGGCATAAAAATTCGAGGAGGTACTTACATTTATTAGTCCACATCAAGGAGAGCTTGTGAGGATTCGAGGGAGTGACCTCTGAGCCGGTCTCCCAGCAACCAGAAAAAAAGACAAACTGCTGCCTCCATTTCTTGTCAGCCTCTAGTAGATCTCTCAGGATTTTTTGTCCTCGATTGAAAGTCAGTAAGTAAAAGGGAAAGAAAGGATTTTTGGCCAAACCAGCAAGGCCAATGAGCTTCTCTAATGAAAATTCGTGACCTGAGAGCCTCGAGGCCATGATGCAGGCAATCAGAGTAAACCACATGTTGGGACCAACCTGCGAAGGGCAAAGGTCTATCTTCGCCAAATATTCGACGAAGAAGGGCTCTAAGGGATACCTTAGCCCCCAGTTCATGATCTCTGTGTATACCACCAACTCATTGTCCCTCACAGATAAAGGTGTCTCTCCTTCCGAGGGAAATCTGATGGTAATATAGGAAGGAATGCACCATCGGGTCCTTAGCATCGCCTCTTCGTCTTTGGAAAAGTACTTGTATTTAATGTTGGCAAGGGCTACCATATGTTTGTTTTCAATACCCCGAATGTTGTGACCAGCAATACTGTCTAGTTCCAGGGGTAGCACGATGTCCCCTTTTGATTTTGGAGCGATCCGACGGGCTTGCTCTTCGGATATTTTAGGGGACGAGGAGGTTGCAGTGTTCAAAGAACCTAAGGAGGGGATCATAGGCACTTTTGGTTCGAGGGGTTTTGTGGCAGGTTTTTTCCCTTTGGCATCTCGATTCTCATTTCGCCTATTGAGCATGTCCTCTTCGGTGATGAGCGTTTTCGAAGGCGAAAACTGAGTTCCATGAACGGTCATGGATGGAGTGGAAGGCAGACTTGACTCATCTACTTCATTTCTTCGGGGGGGACTATTAGAAGTCCGATAAGGGCTCGTAGATAGTCGTGGAGGACTGGAAGAAGTTCGAGGAGGTCTGTTAGACGTTCGAGGGGGGCTAGCAGATTTTTGGGGGAGATTTTCGAGGGTTGTTGGCGAAGTAGGCTCCCGAATGACCAGGGGCGCCTCCCTGGCATGTTTTCGCTCATGAGAGCCTTTCCTATCTTTGTGGGACTTCTTTCTCTTCCCGGACGAGTGTTTATGCTGCCTGTCCTTACTCATTTCTCCGAGGGGGTTCAAATCGCTATGAAAGCTTTGTCGAGCGACTTCGGGGGGATAATTGCAGTCGAATCTGCTGAGGGAGGCTAGGCACCAAAGAAAGTAGTAGTCGATGGTGGAGGATGAGGCCTCACGTCTTCGCCGGCAGCAATTCTCTCTTCGAACATCTTACTGATCACCAACCACTCAGGAATTCGACGGGGTTTGTTCGCCAGCTTTATCTCTCTAGAAATGATTGAACAGAAGTTGAGTTAATGAAGAGAGAAGATTAGTATTTATAGGTGAAGCTGGGCTTTCCTGACAGATCGGGCCTGGGGACTTTTTCTGGTGTTTGTCTAGGGACATTATGGTCCATATAGTTGTAAATTATTCTGACACCAGCCACAGGGAAAGATGAAGAATTTTGAGTTAAAAAATGTCAGGGGAAGATGAAGAGTTTTCTAACAGAAAATGTCAGGGGAAGATGAAGAGTTCTCTGACAGAAAATGTCAGGGGAAGATGAAGAGTTCTCTGACATAAAATGTCAGGGGAAGATGAAGAGCTTTATGTCAGAAAATGTCAGGGGAATAGGTAACGCTTCCCAAAAAGATGTGCTGACATGCCTTTGTTTCATGACGTCATGATAAAGATCAATCCTGGGACCCCTTTTAGCCTCGATTTGAAATCATTCGGGGCGCTGATACAATCAAAGTTGGAGGTGTATCTGGCTAAAATGGTGCAAGGATTGGGGGGCTACTCGGTTATCAGGAGAAATTCGAAGAGCGATTTATAGCTTCGATAGTTCGAGGCGATTTTTCGAGGAGTTGACAGAGAATAGCTTCGATGGTTCGAGAAGCGATTTATAGCTTCGATGGTTTGAGGCGATTTTTCGAGGAGTGATTTATGGCTTCGATGGCTCAAGGGAAATTCGGAGAGAGAAAATATTCGAGGAAAATGGTCTCTGCTTTTCAAAAGCAACTATTCGAGGGTATGTGAAGTGAGCAATCGGAGAATTATTCAGTCCCAGTAAAAGAACTTTCACTAGGACTGGGGGGCTACTGATAAGGGAGAATAAAAGACAAGGAGAAAAGTGTGAAGAAGAAACCTGACAAGAGAAAATAACAAAGGAAAAGTGTGATAGGAGAAAAACGCATAGAGAAAACTGTGTGAGGACTGAATTGTACAAGCTATATAAAGAGATAGCCAGAATAGGAAGAAAGTAAAATGTAAGGACTAAAAGGTGTAATTGACAAAAATTAAGGCGTGTAGGGTCCGCAATTGTACTATAAAAGGACCACACACGCTTCACAAATCCCGAGATGAAATATATGAGACTTTATCTCTCTACTTAACCTAATAATCTCTACTTTCTCTCTCTAAAATTGACACTAAGATATTTCTGTATCACCAAATCATCACTAAGTAATCCTCGTATCGCATAATCACCCTTGGACCATCTAAAAAATCTTCAAAGTGCACCTTATTAACTCTATGAAATATGTACAAATACCTAGGATAAAAATTGACTGAAAGGTCCAACCAAAGTTTGATACGTGTCATAATTCAAAAATCTGACATTTGAGATTCTTGAGTATAGAGATAACCTCATCGGGGCCGACCAGGATATACATTAAGTTAAAAATTCCTTGCAAGATTAAATCTTCCAAAAATCATTTTAAAAGACTTAAATGGGCTACTTATGTGAATCAGATTTATTTGGGTCAGACTCTGTTTAATGGTCCGAAGGGTTGTTCAAACATTTTCGACCCACTACCAAACAAGTGGATTCGAACTAATAAAAGGTGAATAAGATGTATGTTGACAACTAAGCTACTTACTAACCATTTGACACATTTAAACTTAGGCTTATAACCCATAAGGATTATACCCGGTTCCATGTCCCGATCCATGAAGCCCATGGGTCATAAAACAAGTATAAATACCCCAACCAATTTCATTTAAGAGGTGAGACTTTTTCTAAATACAATGAATACAAGCATACGCCTTATTTCTTTCACTACATTATATCAAACAGTTAATACAATCTATATATTACCTAAACTACCCTCAAACCACAAATTGACCATACCAGTTATGTCCATGGAAACCTTAGCAATGTATATTTTGCTGAGGATCAACCTTGTGATATTATTTGTATAAGTGTAATAAAGATTTAGTTGAATAGATCCATTTGGGAAGTGAAAGATATCAGAAATATCACCAACTTGATAAAGAATTAATCTCAATAGGGTAGTTGGCTAGTGAAGGTTACATTATAATCTTTCATGTTGATAATTGGAAGATTTTAAAAGGTGCAATAATGTTTACTCGGTGGAAAAAAAACGGTATTATTTACAAAACAGATAGATACGCTATTCAATTACAATTGTAGTAGGAAATGAAAATCCAAATATATGGCACCAAAGACTTGGCCACATTAGTGAAAAAATATATAAAAAATATGCACTTCAAAAGGAAATTTGAAGGTCCACAATCAATTGATATAGACATATGTAACGATTGCATACTTAGAAAACAGAAAAGGGGACAATTTCAGACAAGTGGTAGAACCCCAAAGAAAAAAAGGCTAAAGTTTATTCACTTTGATGTTTGCAGACCAAAAATTATTTCATCTATTGGGAAAACCCTATTTCGTGATTTCTATCGATAATCATTCACAAAACATATGAGGTTTTTATGAGATGAAAATCTATGGTTGAGAATGAACTAGTCTGAAACTTAAACTGCTTCGAATGTACAATGGTGATGAATCTGAAAATACCAGATTCAAGAAGTTTTGCTATGAGCATGGGATCATAATGGAGAGCACCATGTCGAGTACGCCTCGTGTTGCCGAGCATATGAACCGATCATTAACAGAAAAAGCCAGAATTATTTGTACACATGTAGGTCTACCGAATATTATCAAACTGCTAGTTTGGAACTTTGAGAGGGATTGTAGTCCGATCTTGGTCAACAATCTTTTCAAATTATAGTTTCAGACATGATACATTTATTTTTAAAATTCACTTTTTTGGATGTGATATCTCGATTGTTCCATAAAAATAATAATAATTATTATCTTAAAATATTCAAACCACCTCGATTTTAATTTTTTTTTCAAAGACTTAAAGTATATTCTATTTTTGCTTAACGAATATTTTTTTCTTACTGCAATAACATATTAAATACTAAAATTAAAGAAAAATCACAGTCTGGGTGCCAATCAAGAATCAAACACTAGCTTTATTTATAATGAAACAAAATTAGTCTATTTTAAAAATGAATTTACCACCGTTCAATATTGAAATGGACCGGGTATGATAATAAAAAACATCATCTTATAATTAAGTTTAGCATTAAAAATGACAAGAAAAGAAGAGTTATACGAAAAAGATTACAAATTTAAGCAATTTTCGTTTTTTATACCAACATGATATTTTGAATGTGATTGCTATAATAGATTCGAAAGATTTGCACATTAAAAGGTTATTTGAGTCCATTTGGAATATATAACCCGACCTTCATATACCAATTCATATAAATATCACTGTCCACTTCTTCACAAGATCACTAATCGTATTGAGTCCTGAACCTCCAAACACCTCTCTTATGCAGGGCGGCTTCAGTTGATAAAGTCTGTCCTATTTGCTGGCCAGGTTTACTGGTCCTCTATTTTTATTCTTCCCTCTAGAATAATGAAAGAACTAAGTCAATACCTCAGTCGATTTCTCTGGTCGGGAACGATCACGAAGATTCATGGGACAAAAGTCTCCTGAGACTCTGTAACGACTCCCATAAAAGAGGGTGGCCTTGGGATTTTGAATCTAAAGATTTGGAATCAGGCGGCCATCCTTAAGCATCTTTGGTCTATTAGTAATAAGAACCACTCCATCTGGTGTGAGTGGATAAAAGTGGAAAAAATGAAAAACAAAAATTTTTGGTCCATCCTTTCTGGATCCAATCCATCGTGGATTTGGAGGAAAATTCTTCGTTTGCGCCCTTTGGCAAGTAATTTGTACAGGGTGGCTATAGGCAACGGTAAAAATACTTCTTTCTGGTATGACCCTTGGCTTCTTTCAAAGTCTTTGGCTTCTCACTATGGAGAGAGCATTATAAGAGACTCCCGCTTGGGAGTTAATCTTAAGGTATCGGATATCATTCTTAATGGATCCTGGAACTGGCCAGCCGATATCAGACCAGCGAGAGCTCGGAGTAGACCTCATCTACTTGAAATAAGCAACCTCATCGAAACTCTTCCCCGCCCTAACATCGCATCCATCGATGTTCCTTACTAGACGGCAAAAGCAGGAAATTGTACATTTACTATCATGGACACGTATAACGCAATTCGAACTCCCAGCCCAGTTGTGGGTTGGGCCGGGTTAGTATGGCATAAATATAACATTCCTCGCCACTCCTTTATTCTTTGGCTTGCTATTTTAGGCAAGCTTGTAACCAGGGACAAAATTCTCGGTTGGGGACTAAACACCCCCACTGACTGTGTCCTTTGCAATTCTGGTGCTGAATCTATCTCTCATATCCTCTATGAGTGTCGATTCACCCAGAATATTTGGTCATATGCTAGTTTTAAGCTAGGATTTCCGTTCGCTTCTTCGTGCTGGCAATCTTGGATTATCGAGGCGTCAAAATGGTCTAACTCTCGTGACCATTTTATCTGGCGTACTTGCTTTGGCGCGGTCACTTACCACGTCTAGAAGGAGCGGAATGCAAGAATTTTTGGTTCCGCTCCAGCCCTGGAATCCTTAACATTCCATCGTATTGTAGATGATCTACGATTCAGATTCCAGGGCACCAAGATCAGCTGGCCACAGTAAAATATAATGATTCATCTACTAATTACTCTTTTCCTATGCAGGATTTTCTCTCTCCAAGACTTCTAGCAATCCTCCAGGCGATCCGATCGAGCCCGATGTCCGAGCCTCGTTTATGTCATGTCAGCAGACAGTGATCTTATGTTTATTATGTTCAATGTTGTACTTCTTATTTAACTCTCTTTCGATTTAACGTCTCCTCGGGGTATGCCCCAGGTCTCTTGTATGAACTATTTCCATTAATTTAAAGTTTATTTTCACCAAAAAAAAATCATATAAATATAATGTGTAATTGTTTTTTAATAGTTTGATAGCCATAAAAACTATAAAAACTGACTTTTAATTGCTTGAAAGATAGAGTTGATGGTAAAAATTTAAATGGAATCTGAACCATATAAAATAGGTATAAATTTAAACTAAGAATAATACATTATATTTTTTAATATTTTATTAGGGAGTAAAATAGAAACTCAAAGGAAAAGAAGCACAATACAACTTTTTTATTATCGGTTCGTAAAATTTTGTATAGTAAAAAAAAAAACCTATAAAAGCCCACTATCTTATTCGATTATGATACATCTCAAGGAGTCTTACAAAATTTGAAAGAATCCAAACCACGTGTGCCTTCATTATTGGTTCACACTATGATTTTTGTCGAAAATGTTTTGTTGCTAATTTACGTTTAATAAAATACTTATAATAGACTAACATAGTTTTTTTTTAAAAAATAAAATAAATAAATACCCATTCGACATGTTCATCTTGATCTCAACATTAAGTATCCTCTTAGCCTCTCCGACATCCTTTATCTCAAACTCTTCTTTCATGTGAGTCTTTACCGCTTTAATCTTATCATATCTATTATAGTTATTAGTATATCATCCATATACTACAACAGTATGTCATCCATGCGAGTCTCTGTATGTATTTTTTCCCCATTCCAATAGAAATAATTTTTGTAACAGCTACAAACATATTTTTTTGGTCTCATAAAATCCAAATATTCAATTATGCTGGCCCAATAATTGTTTCAACCAATAGAGGGATCGTTTCAACAAACACACATAACCCTCATTGCCTTCTTTAAACCCCTTCAATTGATACATGTAAATTATCTCTTCTAATTCACCATGCAGGAAGACAATAGTTACATCCATTTGATTTAGCTTAAGATTAAATCTAGCAATAATTAAAGAGATAACCACAATGGAGGTTTATTTCATAACTAATTGGGAATATTTTATTAAAATCGACACCCCTTGTAAAGCCCTTAGATAAAAACCTAGCCTTGTATCTAGGTAACTCAATACCATGAATAAATGGTTTCCTCTTAAATATCTATTTACTCCTAACAAGATTCTGACCATTCAGATACTTCACAAGAATTTAGGTATTCATCTTCTTGATAGATCTCAAATCTTTTTTTATTGTTGTAACCACTAATCTTTATCACTACTCTTGATAGCATTGTGATATTCTTTGGGTTAAAAACACCTCATTTCATTGAAATAGATAAAACATACCTTTTACATCAGTAAAACCATACCGTTACGGCTGTTTCTTGGTATGTGTGCTTCATCCCTCGGTAATTGATAATTGTTAAGCTCATATTACTCTCTCATCTGATCAGCTGAAGTCCCTAGAAAAATAGACCCTCGGTCTACTTCAGACTCATGCAGTGGTTGAAAATCCTCTATATGATCCGAAGTAGAACCCTTGCCAACCATCTTCATTTTTTAGATCAAATCCATTAGCAACATCACATCTCTGACCGAAAGTACTAGGTTGAGTCTTCATTAAATTTTTCAATGGTATGTCGTTTTCAATGAAAACCGCGTCATTGCTTATCAAAGCCTCATGATTTCCAGATTTAAGGTACCACAACCTATACCATTTTACTCATTTTGGATAGCTGAGAAAAAAAGAGTGCTCTTGGCCTAAGCTTATCTTGCTTGACATATGCATTGGGAACACATCTGACACTCTCAACTATTCCAATTTAGGCTTCTCTCTAGTGTAGGCCTCTTGAGGAAAAATAAACTTAAGCGTCACAGAGGGACTCTTGTCGATGATATATGTAACCATTATCACAAATTCTTCTTATAATCCCATTCTAGATGTATAAAGCACACACATAACCCGTTCTAGCAGGGTTCAACTCATTCTCTCATCAATACCGTTTTATTAGGGAGGCCACTTATAGTTTGGTGTTTAGAAATGCCAAGTTTTGCATAATAGCTACTAAACTATTTTGTTCAAATATTCCAAGCCACTATCAGTGTGAAATTTCTTCAATTATTCTCCCAGGTTTGATTCTGAAGTTCGATCATTATGTTATTGAAAAAAACCTATAACAAGATAAAAATTCATATATCAACCTGAAAGTTCAAAATTGAATAGTCGATTTTATAGGCAAGTGCCACAATATTTAAAGAGTTCAGGCGAAATAATTTTGAGAAAAGGCAAATACAAAAATTTATTTCACGTATTATTTATAGTTATTACCTCTAATTTATCTTATATTGTAATTATTGGGAGGTGATGACTCAATAAGATGCACGATATTATTTATACTATACATCGATATCTTTGTTACATTATAGGGGAAATTGTGGGGGGGGGGGTCGTAAGAAATAATAAGAAGGTCATTCATAAATAATGCGCGACCTTTTTTATTTTTGAAGCTATACAAGTCATGTGGTCTCTAGTCGAGGTCGACGATATGAAATTTTATATTAGGATTGATCATAATATTTTTATTGATATTAGTTATTGTTGATAAATTGTCTTATTAATAAATAATCAAATACATATGAATAAATAAAAATTGGCTAATAAATGAAAACCTTTTACGAATGTAATTATATAGATATCAAGACAAATTTGGATTTTATAAAGAATCAAATCTGAATATTGATACTTAAGTCAAAACTAAATTTTATGAACTAATTTGTAGTGAAATAATTAGTCAAGATTATGGTTTGTCAAGACAGTAACTGGTGAGGGTTTTCAATGACAGTTGTTAACTAGAAAATAGAGAGGAATCAGTATGATTTTTATCTATTAATTTAGTAAAAGGATCTTAGAAGTTTATAGGTTTCTAATCCATTCATATACTATAATCTCCATATGAATTATACTATTATTTTTTAAACATGTATCACTCCTACTTGTGTCCAATGTGAGTAAGTTCTCTGCCTTTATGTTCTTCATGCCAACCTGATAGTGGTTTTACTGGTCTTGTCCGCTTAGTAATCATTTGTCTTAAGGTACACTCGGTTGGCAATAGGTTGAGCACTGATTTATGGTATAGCTCGGACCTCCCATACACGACAGTGGTAATTCTGTTTTGCTGGCCGAGGTCATTCCAGTATCGTTCTTTGGTCGAGCTTACGTTATCTTTGTTGTTATGTGTAATCCATTCGAGGGGTTATGTCTTACCACGACTCCCTCCTAGTCTTTTGAAATATGAACTTTTCTAATCGTTTGCTTTTTGAAAAGAGTAAAAGTTTACCAGGATGAGGTATTATTACTATGGTTCTTTTTTGATTGCCATGTGTTAATTACATGATTTTACCTTTAATATGTAACAGCAGGCGTACGGTGTGTTTATGTCAGTACTAAGTTTCCACGTCATGTATTTTATGTTTATTTCTGACATTTGCAGAACCTACTTGTATGTCTTCACGACACGACGCTCCGTATTTTATGCCATTATATTTTCAAATACGTTTACTATTTGCATGCTCATTATAACGTTATATGTATGTACCTTTGGGACAAACATATTTTTACACGACCCTTATTTATCGGGGATTGAGATTTCTCTTATCAAACTTCATCAACGTAATTTTTAGATACATTAGGATATGTCCCACTCAACTTACCGCCAACAATTAGCGCTTGATACTAAGCATACTTGTTAGCTCTAAACCTCTAAATATCCACATGTGCCTGATCAATATTTTATCTAGGGTGGACATGTAAAAGTTATTTGGAAGCTTATATTACTAAATATCAATGTGTAGTGGTAGCAAGATTGTTAACTTATATGACTTTGAAAAATACTTAAAGCCTTCGTTTGTTTTCATTTGGGTAACTGAATCCCCTTAGGACGAACGAAGATGGATGAGTACATGTAAGCTTAGAGTTAGCTTTGGTTTTGCTATTTGTTGATGTCTTGTTTATAGTGATTTTTTTTATGAAGGTATAGATTTTGGGAAGTATCAATAATTATGCAGGAAGGTTTATAGAAAACTGAAGGTAAATTATTTGTCTAAATTATCAGCTGTTTTATCTTTAATACCCCAATCTTTTTGGCTTGGTATCTTAAATACCCCAATCTATTCATCCCCGTGAAGTTTTTATTAGTGTTGGTGTGGCATGTGCAAGAGATTATGATGTCGAAAGATGAAGATGTAACCATTATTACTACAGGAAAGGTAAACAACGATGATCATATAAGGTTTGTATTATTAGAGATAGTGTATGAGAAGAATCCGACCAATATTCGGTAGGAGCTTCCCATGAGGCGAGTTGGGAAAAATGGAGATGCGAGTGTAAAAAAATAATAAGATGGTGGTCTGTATGGTTGGAAACAGATGTCCGTCTTATTGCACAGGGACTTTAACTTTTTCAGATAAAATATATTCGAGAAGTCAAACTACTGAAGTTAATTCGTATCCACAATATCTAGTTGTGGGTTATCTTCTAACATGTGATGCGGTAAATATAGAGATTTAAACATATATATAAAGATCAACTGATCATTAATTATGAAGACAGAAAAAGAAGGACGTAGGTTATTGAAAATGAGTTCAATGAAATATAATTTTGATAATTCTAAGAAGATAATGATTTTAATCTTAGGAGAATTACAATCAGGGTTCTCATTGTACATAATAAGATTTATTTTTCATTGATGATAACACTGCAATAGAGTCTGATACCAAAGTGTTTGTCTAAGGCTTATAGTGCTCTGATATTGAGTTTGGGGGATGAAGTACTAAGAGAGTTACATGAGAATCTACTCCTAGGATGATTTTAAGTAATCTTGAAGTTATTTACCTAAATAAATATTTGGGATCATAAAAAACTTTAGATAATTTGTGACTATATATGGTAACATAGAGATCATAAAAAACTTAGATAATTTCAACATGTTTGTTATTTGTTTGAATGCAATAGATGTCAAGGTTTAAAGCTGATGATTAAATAATTATCCTTTGAGTTATTTATAAAAGTGTGTGAATAATTTGTTGACACTATATTCTATGGAAAACAATCTCTTACCATGTTAGATATGAAGAGTGTTTTGAATTTAAAAGATATATAAAGGAAGTCTATTTTGAAGAGTGAATCTACTATAAATAACTTGAATGTGAGAGGAAGGCGTGGAAATAGAATATTATAAAATATTGGTTCGATTATGAAAGAAAATCATATTAGAAGCAAATGTCTTCAAAGTAATAAATGATATAATTATCATAAGGTTAAAATTGGAGATATTGTAATGTTTTCGGATGATTATGACTTTACTGATATACCAATTGGTTATACTTATAGGTATCATAACAAGTAGATTTCGAACTCATGACTTCCAACAAACACTAGTTTGAATACCCCGAAAAAATTTAATAGTGGTAAGGTCATATTAGGGAATGATGAGCCATGTGTTGTAAAATTCATATGAAGCATTCGATGCAAGTTATCAATATGACTTAAGTGAGTCATAAAAAATACAAGGTATTCCCGATGTTAAACAAAACATTTTATCAGTTGAAATATTAGATGATGAAAGCTATAATTATATGAGTGAAGATGAAAGACTTAGAATTCTAAAAAGCTCACCATTTGCTATAAAAGTTAATATATCTACTTGTGTATTGAAAAATATAGTGGTCGTAATATATCTAAAGTTGAGAATGATTCTACCAATCTATGATATCCGAGGTTAGAATGGTGTAGTGATAGATGACTAAATGAACAGAAGAAACAATAGTTGTTGAATTGTAATAGGGTTCAACATCTAATCTTTTGTAAGAATTATATGTTAGAAAAAATAAGAGAGTTAATTTTGTGACGATAAACTATACAACTCAATATGTGTTTGGTTATGTTCTTTCAAATATTTGCAGACCTACAAGGCATCCTACAATAAGATGTGTTACATATTTTATGTACCGATTTGTGATTATTCAAGGAAAGTATGAATTATATTATTTAATTATAAATATTAAACTTTTAGTTCTATTATATATAAAATAAACTGGTGGAGTATCAGTCGAAGAAGAAATTGAAGTAGTTGAGAAAAATACGGCTTGGAATTTGTGATTGAACTATTCAATGACGACTCGTCTTAACATGGTATTATTTAACACAAAATAGTTAAAATAATCCCTAAATAAATATTCTTATTGAAAGGACGAACCAAAGCTTGTTTAATAAAAGGAGATGTATAACCGATAATATTCTTTTCTAGTTAGAGCATGAGTTTTTGGAAGAAGTTCTCAAGACAACTATAGAAATCATCAACATGAGCCCCTCTTTGTCATTAGATTTCAACTTTTCTCAAGAGAGGAGGAATGGAATAAAATCAATGTTGATCCACTTGAAAGTGTTTAGATTTGCTACTTATACTCGTGTCAAGTTGAAGAAACTTCAACTGAGAATATTATATATTTACTGGCTACCCGAAAAGAGTGAAAATGTATAGATTCTGGTGTTTAGAAGGTGGGAATCATAAGGTTTTAATTAGAATAAATATTGATAATGATATAAACTATATGGATTTAATTCGATGATATTAAAGTTACTATAGATAAATTGTAAAGATATGATATGAAATGATTATTAATTGTAAACATAAAGGACTATTATACAATTTATCATTTTCTGTAATTAATTCAATTGAAGTCTCCACACGCACCTATAGATGAAGGTGGAAGTTGATGAATAAACAAGGAATTTTATTTCTGAACTAAACTTTACTTTGAATCTTTTTCTCTTACTACAATTCAGCTTAGCATTCTCTCTGTAGAAATACAAATATAATTCATATTCATATTAAGAATTCCTCAAACTTGACAGATGTTATATTTAATAAAGTTAAAATTTTATTTCTCAATAGCGTAGACAAACACACGTACAACAGTTCTTGGCTGAGGTTTTTTGGTCATTTAATTAAGTCACCTCTATAAGCTCAATATAAACCACCCAATGAAATAGGGAATTAACAGATGAATACATTCTAATTTAGTTTTGCATTATTAGATTTATGACCAGTTTGTAGGTTCTCAACCATAAATGAATCCTTCATACAATCTGAATATACATAATATGGTTAGGCGGTCACCTCATAAACTGACTTCAATGGAGATTCGACTGAAAGAGTTCCTCGATAAAACTCTTCCAAATCGGAAAACAACGTAAGTAAAATTTAATTATTTTTTCTTAGCATAATTTAAATTTTAGCATTTAGTGCATCTAATAATTTCTTTTGTTACCATTTTATAAGTGTTTTTTCAGACGTATTACGGTATTAAACGTTATTTTTATTGCAAAAGATCTGATTGCTTGACTATTTCATCTGTCATTTTAACTTTATGGAGTCATATGTGTAAGTCATATTTATCCTTCAATTTGAAATGATGCAAGATGTTCTTTATCAATCTTTAGATCTTTTGGTTCATACAAAGAAGCTGGAAGAAATCTGCTTAGATGAAATAACCTATTAATATGTTTCCCACCGATCGATTTACACAATAACTTGTACCAGATCCACATTCCATAAAGCTCGACTATGTGATTTATATATAAAAGTATAAAGGGTATACCATTACCAATAATTATGTTTTCTAAATGAGAGCATCATATATGGTTCGGTGGATCAACATGTTAATGTCGGCTAACAACACTGAGATGAACTATAAGCTAATGATGAGGTAAGTATTTTAGATTATTTATCCATGGTTTTTTATTTGTATTTTAGATCTTATCTTGATTTTCATTTTTAGACATGTCTTGATTTCATACGGCGTTGTTTGTTCTATGTTCTTCCGACGGACGATGTTGTTTTGTTTTGCATCTATGTTTAACATTTTTATTTTTTTTATGCTTTTATGATTTGTTGCTTTGTTTTTTGGAGGTTTGAACAACTATACGACCTTTTTTAAGATATAGGATTTAAATAAAAAAAATCATTAACCTTTAAGATAAATAACTTTATATTTTGAAAGACAATACGCTCTAGAGTTCTAAGCAATTGAATAATTTTAACTATAATTTTTTAAACCACAAAATTGCAACTTTGAAGTCTATTTATTTCTAGATGGATCCTAAAACGGTAAAACTATAAAAATTACTCTAACTCGTTATAACTTAAAGCTTTAGTATGAAATGAGTGTTATTGACCCAATTATTGTCCATGTTTTCAAAATGCATGATTTTTTTAGTTTTGCACGTGATAAAACTTATTAATGTACATAATGTACCAAAACAGTTTGGTGTATTTAGTTTCTTGAGAATACTATCTAAACTGAAACTTTATCAGATGTTACTTTGAAGATCTCGAATATAGACACCTCATACCTTATTTTGGTGTAGGTATTATACATTATTAACACTTTTGGAAAGGTTTTTAACAAATTAACATTAATCGTGTATACAAAGATAATATTTATAATAGTGTGAATGTCATAAGCAAACATGTGATATTATAAATAATTTCAACTTTTGACTTCAACAAACATCTACTACAACTATCACTGATGAAATTTCTCTACAAACTGATTTTTTGTCGAACATTATATATTGTACTTGTGCTCAACATAGTTTGAGTGTGAAATAATTTTTATCCTTTAAAATATATCTAGAGAAGCTCTATTTACAGTAAGTTTTTATAAGTATCTGACTTGTCTTTTGATGATATACTCGTTTTGCAATCAATTTTGAAGTGTTTTGCGATTGGATAGTTGTACATCTGACTTATAACCTCTAAGGCTCATTGATCTGGACAAATAAAGTTTCCCTTTAATTTGAAAATCTAGTCTATAAATAAGTCAGTCTATAAAAGATTGTTGCTTTGTCATCTCTAAAAGTTGAATATATCGCTACAATTGATGCAATCAAATAATTTATATGGTTATATTAAATGAGATAAGTAGTGGTACGCGCGGGATTAGAATCCAAATAATAATCTCCCGTAAACTGCTCCTTGACAGTCCTCCCGTTCTTCTTGATCCTCCTCGGGCATAACTCCCAACAACGTGTTATCCTTAATATAGTGACCTCCCCGCAAATGTAAGAAAAAACGTTCACTTTTTTTAACATATGCCAATCTCAACATCTTTTCAAAGAGATTGTCTTTAATAAAAGCTGATTATGAGCCGAAGAGATGATAAAGTTTCAACTTAGAAGATATGTTTTTGAAACCTTTATTAGTGGCCTATAAGCAACCTGTTAACTTAACTCTAGTCAATAAGTTATTTGTTTGTCAATAGGATTTGAAGGATTCGGCCCTCATACTGAAATAAGAAAATAATATTCGGTTAGCCGAGCAGACCAATCATTTTAATGATGGTTGAGACGTTGTTTGAGCATGATACTTTGTGGCGATATTTGGAGGAGAATGTAAATTTGCAAGTGATGCTGGAAAGCGAATGATCCATGTGGAATAAAAATGCTTTAAGATTTTAGGCCGAGTTGGTGTCTCATGCTAATAGTACATGTGTAAAGGTGAATCTGATTTAGTTTTTAATTTTACGAGATGCATCTTGAGGTACTCTTATATTAGATGAGGCTATCGTTTTGCTAAAAAAGATAGACCGCCAACTTGTCCTTGGACTGATTCTCATGAACCTCATATTAGATCAACCAGAAGAGGTGATTGTGTTGCTCATGTTTTGAAAGAGCTCGATGGGAAAACTTTTACCCATGATAGTTATTATTCAGATGAAGATAATGTTTCTCTTAAGTCTTCATTAATTTTCTATCATGGTGAGTTGAGCTGAAGTTTTCCATCTGTTACAACCAATGATTTTGTTTTACTTTTAGCTGAAAACATAACTCCAGTTTTTGGAAAAAGAATCTCCAATTGTCCAAATGCTTCTTATATTCATGCAGTTTTGAATAATGCTTCACCATCTTATCCCAAATGATGTTCCTTTCATGATTATGTATTTATTCCAACCATTTAGGTATGGTTATGTTTTTAACTAGGTCCCTTTTATAAGGTTTTTTAAGGTTTTGAAAGTGGATTTATTTACTTATGACTTGTATTATATTAATAATTTTTACATATTTAATAGTTTTCATTTTTCGCCTTAATACTTTGTTTTCCATTTGGAGTGATCATCTCTATAAAAGAGTTATATTCTGAGAAACATGTGAGTAATTTATTTGGCTTAAAATATCAATTTTTTTTTTATTTTCAACGAAGTTCATGACTCTTCTTAAGATGTTTTTAGAAATAATCTTATAATTGGTAGGAAGCTTATTGATTCATTGATATGTCATTAATTTAAGAAATATAATACAAGGATAGATAATAAGAATAATTTAATTTTTTTTAAAAGAATCAATCTAAGGATTCACACATCTAAGGGTTCTGCAAAATCCAGTCTAAGGATGCGGTGAGTTTAATTAAAATAATCTAAGGGTTCAAATAAACTAAAAGTTTAAAAAATGTAAAACTGGATTTGTAGAATCTTTAAATTCATTTTCTTATCGATTCACTCCTTGATATATTTTAGAAGAATTTTTAGATTCACTATTTGATATATCTAGCAAAATATTTATATTAGTCATTGACACATAATATTCTAAAAATGATTGATTGGTTTCCAGATATCTCATATACAAGTGCACTTTATATGTGAAGAGTTTTAAGAATGCTTAGGGGTGATTTTGTGATACGAAGATCTTTAAGTATCAAAATAGGTCGTAATCCTTTGTTTAGGAGTCTTTCTAGAGAGATAAAGTAAGAATTAGACTAAGTAGAGATAGAAAGTTATATTTTATTTATCTCGGGATCTGTGAAGCGTGTGTGGTCCTTTTATAGTACAATTGCGGGTCCCATACGCTTTAATTCCCATTTATTACATTTTTGGTCCTTATCTCTTTTCATCTTCTCATAATGGCTACTTCTTTAGTAGTCTATACATTTTTCCCCTAACACATTTTCTTCTTTACAATTTTCTTCTATCATACTTCTTCTTTACAATTTTCTCCTATCATACTTCTTCTTTACAATTTTCTCCCTGTCTTTTATTCTCCCTCATCAGTAGCCCCCAGTCCTAGTAAAAATAGTTTTACTAGGACTGTAAAGAAGTCTCCACTGCTCCCTCGAACATCTTCTCCTCGGAGAACTCTTCTTCAACTGCAGAATTTCCTCCTCGAAAATGCTTTTGATCAATACTTCATATCTCTTCGAAAAAACATCTCCTCGAAAAAACGTCTTCTTAACAAGTACATCCCTTAGACTATAGACTTCTTTTATCTCATATTAACCATTGTAGCCCCAAATCCTTGCAATGTCTTAGCAAGGACAAACCTATTTCTTAGAAATAGTGCCCGTCAGAATTCGCTGTGTGAGCATATCCCAACCACCATAATACGATGATAAGACATTGCAAAGATTGTCTGAAAAAGGTATGACGTCAGCACTCGTACTTTCTTGTCAGCGTATCTTTGGAGAGATCGTTTCATATTCCTGAGATTGGATCATGCATCTGCATCTTCTCCCGCTCTTTTCTGTAAACAATTCTTCACCTAGGGTACCCATAATGCCCCTAGGCAAACAATAGAAAATGTCCTCAGGCCCGGCTTTCCCTAAAAGCCCATTGACTTCTATAAATACTTACCTCCTTCATTAATAGCTCAAACTTTCCACCCAGAATTTCTAGAGAGAGAAAACTGGCTTACAAACCTCGTCGGATTCTAGAGTGGCTCCTTATTAGCAAAAAGTTCGAAGAGAGAGTCGTTGCTGGTGAATACACTGAGCCTCAACCTCCACCTGTTATGACTACCTTCTACGGTTCGTGGCCCCCTCCTGCAAATTCAACGGCCATCATTCACCTCGAAATATCACAACAGAACCAGATCACCAACCAGATCACCAACCAGACCACCCTTGGAGAAATGGGGAAAGAAAAATACCCTAAACACTCCTCGGGAAATAGAAAGAGACACCACAAAGATAAGCATTCGCAGGAGCGTAAACGTTCTAAATAAGCGCCACCAACTACCCCTGAAGCTCCTCGAACTGTGGTAGTGGATACTTCTCTTCCGAAGACCGAGGATCCTGTGTCAAGCCTTCCAGCCACTTCATCCATAACAGGGACTGGAACTCCCCGATTTTCTCCAGGATAGACTGTAATTACCGAGGCAGAAATTCGAGAGCTGCGCAACAAAACCCTAGCTGCTAAAAGGAAAGTTATCGCCTCGGACAATCCTGAGTCGTCTATTCAAGCTATTCAGGTTTCTGATCGGAACAACATCATCGAAATTCCTACAGAACCATCTAGTGAACAACCTATCGCCCCGAACAATCTTGAGCCACATACCCAAGCAATTCAAGCCACAAGTCCAAACAAAATCATCGAAATCCCAACAGAATCATCGAGCAAAATGCATATTGCTCCTCCAACAATATCCGAGGAGCAGGCGAACCGTATTGCCCCCAAGTCAAAGGGAGACGTAACACTTCCCTTAGAACTTGATGCCATCATAGGCAATAATATTCGAGGGATTGAGAACAAACATGCGGTTGCTCTTCATAACATATCATACAAGTATTTTTCTCCATCGGAGGAAATGTTACTCCGTACTCGTTGGTGCATCCCTTCGTACATCAACATTAGGTTCCCCTCCAAAGGAGAGACCCCATTATCAGTGAGGGATCATGAGCTTATAGTTTATACTGAAATCATGAATTGGGGACTAAGATTTCCTTTAGACCCATTTTTCATTGAATATTTTTCTAAAATTGACCTTTGCCCTTCTCAAGCTGGACCCAACATGTGGTTCACATTGATGGCATGCATCATGGCCTCAAGAATTTCAGGCCAATAATTTTCCTTGGAGCAGTTCATCGGATTATCGGGGTTAGCTAGGAACCCATTCTTCCCATTCTACTCATTAACCTTTAACCGAAGGCAAAAAATGTTGAAAGATTTGCTAGAGGCTGACAAAAAATGGAGACATCAATTCATCTTCTTCTCAGGTCATTGGGAAACAGGCTCAGAAGCAACCCCTTCGAACCTTCACAAATTATCTCTCCTGTGGACCAACAAATGTAAGTCCTCGAACAATTTTCTTATGGTAACCCTTCGAATAATATGATTCTAACTTGATATTTTTGTAGCTATGACTGACGTCTCCAAAATATTTGTTGATCATGTAGAGAGTGCCATTACCATTTTCAACAAGCTCAGTGAGTGGGCCAAAGAGAAATGGGAAAATAGATTTCGCTTGTGTTTCATGGACAACAATATGGCTCTGAGCAGACTTTGGAGGTTGAATCCCCTTGGTCGGTTATCCTTAAAAGAGTTGATGACCCCTCCTTCTCAAGATGAGGTGCTAGAGAGAGTACCGAAGAAGGATATAGTGATTTATCTTCCAAAGCGTTCTCGTGCACAGAGTCATCGGGATGGGTCCGATGAAGAACTCCATACTAAGGAAAAACAGCCACAAATGGAAGTGGTCATCGTCCCAGAGCCGGCCTCCTCGGCCAACAGAGTGACTCCCAATCCTAACTCTCCTCCCAAAAAGTCCATTCATCCTCGGAAGAAGAAAGAATTAAAAGCCAAAGGGAAAGAAAACAAGGCGGCACTAGAGCCTATCCAAGAGCTGTCCGAGGACAGCAAACTTCAAAACGACGCCCCCGAACCTGCCCAGGAAATTGAAGACCAAAGGGAATTGGGTGAGCCTGAGCATGAGGTGGGAGATAACTCTCCCAAACAAAACTCAAACTTAACGCCTAGCACTCCTCGCACCCAGACTTCACATCCAGCTCCCATTGAAGAGCCCCTAATACTAGCTCCACTGCCCATTCCTCGAAGTAAACCTCCCCAACATGTTGACCTTAGAATTCTCGAAGGGGAGTCATCGGATTTTGACGTTGTTGGCCTAGGCTCTCCCAGCAGTTCCTTCGAAATTCCCCATGATGACGAATTTTCACTAAGTCTGCGGGGCCTGCTACACACCTCTGTCATTAGGGGAAAGAAAATGCAGCATCTAGAGAATCGAAAAAACCATTACAAGTTCAAAGCCTCCCTGTTGGCTTCACAACTTGAAGAATCCAAAAAACAATATGCTATTGTGGAGAGCCAAGCAGATACATTGTATGAGAGACTATCTGCATCGGAAAATTACGTCATCATGCTTGAGAGGTGCTGCCAGGAGGAAATGGACCTCTATCAAAAAAAGACGGAGGGCCAAGAGAAACTCATCATCGAATATCAAAAGGCTCATGAAGTAGCACGCAAAGGTTTCAATGACTGTTGTAATGATTATGAAAAGATTTACAAGGACAAAGAAATATTGGTGTAGCGCATCGAAGATTTTCCTCAGCAGGTGGAGGAGAAGAAAAAGGCTGTGAATGTCTGTGTGACCAATTGCACAAACAATCTTGCTGATCGAGATGCAACAGTTCGAGCAGGCCTAATAACTCAACGTCATGCAGAGTACCCCGAATACGACCTAGGCAGATTTTGGAAACTCATGTCCCCGGATCTTCGTCTTCCTCATATTATTGTTAGTGAGAGTGAGTCATCAGATTCCGAGGAAAGTGATTCCCCAGAGAAATCGCAACAGTAGGTAAAAATGGTGGCATAATTTGTAATTTTTGTGTATAAGACCTTATAAGGCAGTTTTTGTTTTCCTTCGTTCTCTATGCGAGGAGGTGTACTCCTCGGATTTTGTGTATGCCCCAACTGGGAATGTTTGACCATGCAACTTACAAACGGCGCCACTGAGGAGTTTTAAGAATGCTTAGGGTGATTTTGTGATACGAAGATCTTTTAGTATCAAAATAGGTCGTAATCCTTTGTTTAGGAGTCTTTCTAGAGAGAGAAAGTAAGAATTAGACTAAGTAGAGAGAGAAAGTTATATTCTATTCATCTCGGGATCTGTGAAGCGTGTGTGGTCCTTTTATAGTACAATTGCAGGTCCCACACGCTTTAATTCCCATTTATTACATTTTTGGTCCCTATCTCTTTTTATCTTCTCATAATGGCTACTTCTTTAGTAGTCTATACAATTTTCCCCTAACACATTTTCTTCTTTACAATTTTCTCCTATCATACTTCTTCTTAACACTTTTCTCCTATCATACTTCTTCTTTACAATTTTCTCCCTGTCTTTTATTCTCCCTCATCTATATGAACATAAAATTATTTATATATTACAATTAATAAATAAAATAGACATAGTTTATGAAGCATAATAGAGATTTTAGTGCTCTATGTTCCATGGATACCTTAGTTATTACCTATTTCATTCATTAAATGATATGTTTTTTGTTTCATTTTAACCTACACAATATAACCTTTCTAATTCGGGGATACATTCCACTGTTATTTTAATTTGTCAGTAAAAACAGTATTCTCAAGGTTTATCTCCTGGATCAATATTTTTAAATCAAACATTAGAATTATATTTGTTGAGCGTCTAGGTTTTATAGTTTTATGAGGTGTCCATTTACCATTTTATTCTCTATTACATCCCGTTCAGATTGTCTTACTTCTGACTCGATTTATTCCTCATAAGTAAAGATTATGTACGAAGGCATTGATGTTTCAGCTGCTACTAATTTTTCCATATCGTATACAAATGTGCGTGGTGTTATGTTTGTTGTTGTCCTCGATGAGGTTCTGTATGATAAAGGAACTTGCTATAGACATTCTGAGCAATTCCATGTTTTTTATTTTAACATTTTATTGATCCGTTCATATATTTTTTATATTAGTGACTTCTACATGACCATTCGTTTGTGGATAAAAAGAGAAGAAAATACTTGTTATATATATATTTTTCAACAGAACCACATTATATATCAAAAATAAATTAGGCGAGTGATGACTCATTATGCTACATCGAAAGCATATGCTTGTTTATAGGAAACTACTTACCTTGTCATGGTATTTGTTGTTGATTGAACTTATAACCATTTGCAAAAGTAATATACTACTGTTATCAAAAACTTTATTCCTCCAAAATTGCTGGAAAAATAACCCACGATGTATATTTCCACTATGTCAAATGGGATTGGATATTGTCTCTAATAGTAAATCTGTGAGTTGGATATAATTAGAGAATCACTGACATAATTCTTGGAATTTTCATATATAACCGTAAGACTTTTGGGGAAGACATAACATTCCTGACTGTGTCTTCCAACGTTTATCTGATGTCATTTGTGATTATTTAGTTTGAAACTTCTACCTGCCCATTTGACTGTGGATGGAAGAGAGAAAAGAACCTTCGTGTTATACATTTTGCTCGACAGATCAATGACAAATCGTTCTGGAATTGCAAATCGTTTTTGTTGCGATGACTTTTGATATCCCAAACTGATGTGTATAGCAAAAAGAACAAAATATTTATAAATTTTGTTTAGATCAATTATTATGGATAATTTCCAACAATTATTTTTTAAACTTTGTTTTAATATGAAAAGTGATGTCATTTATATTGAGATTAGTTTTTTCTATTTGGACTTGCATAAAAAACCAATATCATTAGCTCTAAAACAAACTTTTCAAACTCGGAACCTGGCCTATTTTAAAGTAGGTGCTCTTGTCGTAAAATTTAAATCTTGCGAATTAAATTTATAAGAACCAAAATTATTCCTATAACGAATGAGAAAACTAAAATTGATACGATACTTACTAAAATTCATATGGTAGGGATGTTATGCATCATAATATATTACACTACTCATGATATTTGTTGTTGATTGAGCTTATACCCATTTGAAGAAGTAATATACTACTATCATAAAAAAAAATTATTCCTCCATAATTGTTGGGAAGAGAACCCACGATGTATATTCCCATTATGTCAAAGATCAGATATTGTCTCTAATAGTAAATTCGTGAGTTGGATATAATTGGAGAATCACTGACACACATAAGACTTTTGGGGATGACATAACATTTCCAACTGCATCTTCCAATGTTTATTTGATGTCATTTGTGATTCTTTTGTTTGAAACTTCTATTTGTCCATATGAATATGGATGGAATCGAAAATGCAACTTTTTTGTTATATATTTCGTTCAACATATCAATTACAAGACGTTTAGGAACTGCATATCGTTTGAGTTATGTATTCGCAAAAAGAACAAGATATTCATAAAATTTGTCTAAACCAATTATTATGGACAGTTTTGAACAATTATTTTTTCAACTTTGTTTTAATATAAAATATGATGTCATTTATATTGAGATTAGTTTTTTCTATTTGGACTTGCTTAATTCATTCAGATAAATGCATTCTTTATGTTTTTCAAAAACTTATTACCACTTTAGACTCCAACCATTTTAAACTCCAAAAATGAAAAAGAAAACTAGGGGAATTCTCCGCGTATAAGTATATTGTTTGTTTTAAATTCAAAATATTAAATAAATAAAATATATTTATGATTATATAAATTTTACATAATAGTTTGATTTTAACTTTTATTTCATACGAATGTTTATTTTGTAGGTTTTTAATTGTAGTTATAAAATTTAAATAACTTTTTATTATAGATAATTAATCTGTCGATTTTATTCTATAAAAGAAGGTTGAATTTGTCTGACAATACACCATCTATAAAAGATACTACCGTGAAGTAATAATAATAGAGAAAGAGAAAGATACGGTAATAATAATAATATATGTGACGTGGCGTGGAAGGTTTTATAAAGGAGTGTTTGTTTGGTGTGCTTTCTAAACCGGCTGAACTGGGGTTTTGAATAAGAGACGTTGGATCAAAATAATTATCGACGGTGAAATACTGTGATCCGCTAACTGGGTTTTGATTGGATGACAATTGATAGAGAAGTCTATTATCACGCGGATTTAGATATGCGATGTTGCAGCCGTCGATTTAACCTTATTTATATTACTATATTAAATAGTAGGTAATATAAGAAACAGATTCAACAATATTACAAATTATTTAAAATAAATTTAAACACTTTAAAAAAACATTAAATAAATAAATAAGTGTTCATACAACTACCTAGGGCATACCCCGAGAAATACAAGATACAAAAAAAATTTAGTTACCATTGTAATGGTAAATACCGATAATATAAAAGGACTCGGGAAACTACTACTAAAAAACAAACTCCGAGTCTACAGGGAAAGAAAATCCGGATGTCCGAATCGATCAACTGCATCAGGATGGGATACTGGAGAGTCTGAGGGAGTAAAGACCTGCAAAAAAGAAGCGAGTAAGAAGAATGTGTAGGTTGTTACATAAGCCAGCTAATCTTGGTGCCATTGAATTTGTACCGAAGGTCAGTAAAGATTCAGTGAGACACCTGGGAGGCATTGGATGGAGGGGAACCGAAAATTCGTGAATTTCTCTCCTTCCAGACGTGATAAATGATCGCGCCGAAACAAGTACGCCAAGTGTGATGGTTTCGAGAATGAGACCAGTTTGACGCCTCATTTACCCAAGATTGCCAACTAGTTATAGGTAAGGAAAAACCAAGATGTGTACTTGCATAAGTCCAGATACTCTGGGTGAAACTGCAGTCAAGGAGGAGATGATCTATAGTTTCATGATCAGAGTTGCATAAGACGCAATCAGGTGGGGTATTAATACCCCAACTAATTAATTTATCCCTAGTGGATAGTTTGCCTTGGATAGCAAACCAAGAATAAAGGAGTGACGAGGAATATTGAATTTATTCCAAACTAACCCAGCCCACCCCACTATCGGGGAAGGCTGTCGAATCGAGTTGTATGTATCCTTAATTGTGAAAGTGTTGCATCCAGCATTCGCACTCTAGAACGGAACGTCTTTAGTCATGATGTTGTATGATCTCTCGTAGATTTGATCGACTTCTAGCTCTAGACGATCTAACATTAGACGGCCAGTTCCAATTACCATTGATGATGATATCAGATACCATGAAAATTTTCCCGAGTCTGGAGTCATCAATAATGTATGGGCCATAATGAGTCACCAGTGAGGTTTGTAAAAGCCAAGGATCGTACCAAAAAGAGGTACCCATACCATCACTTATAGCCACCCTGTACAGATTATTTGCCAAAGGGCGGAGACGAAGAATTTTCCGCCAAATTAGAGTGGGAGGATCCCAGATTAAGATTCCAGAAATTATTATTTTTGATTTTTTCATTTTTAATCCATTCACACCAAATAGAATGGTTATTATTACTGATAATAGACCAAAGGTGTTTAAGGACAGCCGTCTGATTCCAGATTTTTAGGTCTAGGATCCCAAGGCCGCCCTCCTTAGTGGGAGTGGCACTGTTAGACCAAAAAACTTTCTCCCCATGAATTTTCATGGCCGAACCCAACCAGAGAAATCTACGGAGATATTGCGAGAGCTCTTTGAGAATCCTAGAATATAGGATAAAGATGTAGGAGCAATAGACTTGTCCAGTAAAAAGGACGGATTTCATGAGTTGGAGTCCACCCGCATAGGATAGGTAATTGGATATCCAAGAGTCTATTCTGGAGGTAATCTTATGAAGGAGAGGACGAAAGTCCGTGTGGGTAAGACGACCCGTAAGAAGGGGAACTCCCAAATACTTAACTGGGAGGGTGCCTTCTACAAAACCCATAAGAGACTGGAATTCAGAGTGAATGGAGCTATTAATTCCAGACAAGAAGATCTGAATTTTAGAAGAATTGACTTTGAGACCAGAGAGCAAGTAAAAATCATCCAAGACCTCTTTAATAAGGCGGAAGGAGTTGATATCACCATGATAGAAAATCATTAGGTCATCTGCAAGAGATTAGTGGTTTTTAATTTGTGACACTTCCAGTGGTATTTGAAGTTTTTGGCAGTACACTTTTCCTTAAGAATACGGGATAGAACTTGCATGACAAGGACAAAAAGGAAAGGAGAAAGCGGGTCTCCTTATCGGAGACCTTTTCTACATTCAAAGAAACCATAAGGATCAACATTGATGTTGACGGAGTAGGATGGGGCGGAGATACAGTTGATAATCCAGGTGATCATCTTTTCTGGGAATTCCATCACAACGAGGATATCAAGGATAAGATGGCATCTGGGAATAATATAACAACGAGGATATCAAGGAAAAGATACCATCTTTTGTCTAGATATTTTCTTGAAGAAGGATTCTTCCGCTTTACTTAAAAAATGAAAGTTTCAGAAGCTTCGACTTCTTTGGAAACAAGAATAGGGTTGAGAGGATCATTGGACAGAAAGGATTGGGCTGAAAAAAGGTTTTTTTGAACGATGTTAACCCTGGCACTAATGTCGCTATACTTCTTACAGTTGAGACAATCAAGTTCATGCTTAAGTCGGTTAAGTTTATCAGTGACCTTAGCCATACTGGAAGAAGATATAGGGAGGTTCCAGCTATTAGACACAATGTTTTTGTACTGAGGGTGGGGCTGCCACATGTTAAAGAATTTAAAAGGTTTTTTACGTCTATTCCTGGGGAGACCTAGGTTAAGGTGACAGTGGTGTGGTCAGAGGAACGCATGAAACCAACGTGGGTAAAGGACATGGGAAAAAGATTGTCCCAGTCAGGGTTGACAAGAACACGGTCAATTTTAGAGAGGATAGGATGAGAAGGTTGCTTATTGATCCAGGTAAATTTGAAACCAGTGGATCTGATGGGGAAGGGGGGAAGCCCTTGATATTCAAAGTTCACCTTGATGGATTTTCCCATAATTTTAAAAGTAAGATTCGATCAAATATCTGAGCTCGCGTAAATCATGATGCAAATGCGAGCAAAAATGAGTTTATCCTTCCTCTCAGCCTGATGGTCGACATAAAGTAGGGTTCCAATAACCGAACCAATTTTACTGAATTCCTCGGTCGTCCATAATTCCAGAGGTAAATTAAATACCTTGACCCAAATAGGAACTTCAGTGTGGGGGTCTTTGATAAACGGGGATAATGGAACCCAAATCTTTAGAACCATCAAATTGCCACCAAAGTTCCAAGGTGCACATTCCAATACTTTTTTCACCATCTCCATTGATCTAAATTTGAAAAGGAAATAGCCTTTAGGAAGAGACTTGAATTCCAAAATCCCAAATTTACCCCACATGGATTCAACATTGGATTTGAGTAGGGAAATATTGCAAGGATGAGATAGGAAGTATCCCACAAGGCAAGCCTTCCATAAATCTGGTGCTCCCTTAGCGGATATATCCATAACAAATTCATCTCCTTCTTGCTCTATTGGATTCAATCCAACTGTCAACGAAGATCGATTGCCAAGATGACCTGCAACAATACTAGCATAAGAGGATGGGGTTTGAGGGCTGGGACGCGATATCGAGTTAGAGTTGCTAAAAGGGGCGGGTTTCGAAGACTTAGAAGGAGTGGTATGGAATTTGCCTTGTTTATACAAAAACTTTCTTCCTTTTGGACCTTTTCTGGCGTTTCCGAAATTCATTAGCTTAGTAATAGGGTCGTAAGTATATCTAGGCCTAAGCATACCCTTGCTATTATTATTTTTGGCGTATTAATGGTTATGAATGTTGTTGGGCCAATAAAAGAAGCATTGCAGCCCACATATACCAGATTAGCCTGGTGCCTAAGCCTCATGTCCCCTTCTAGAGAGTCCAGCGAGTCAAATGTACCATTCAACCCAGAAAGCCTTTTAGCAGCCCAATTCGAACCCGAGTTATTCCCAGTAGAAGGGTCAGAGTGGTTTTTACCGATTAGCCTAGCAGTCAAAAGTGTAGAGGCAAGGGGAGAGGAGCTACCAGGGATGATTGGTTTCAGTGACGACCTAGACGGTAAGCTAATCGATAATCCCAGAGAATCACTAGGAGATTCTGAAACAGAGTTCATAGAAGCAACTGATGCATGGCCAAATCGAACCCTTGGTTCCCTCTAATTGGAAGAGATGTCTTGAGGTCAATGCTCTCGATAGGATTGACCGTGAGTTGAGTGGCCTACAAGATAGGTTTCCAGAGGTTTGCTTTCGCCGGCGATGGAGGAGATGCTACGCTTCTCAACCGGAACACCAGAAAAAACAGCTCGGGTATGTGGAGGATGGATGCCTGAGATTGTCGACACCAGATTGTTGTACAGGTCCACTGAAGTCAGAGGATTTCCAGTTTCAACAGAGGGAAGAGTAGAAGATGGAGCAAGGTTGGGGCTTCAACCACCGGTAAGAACTTTGTTTGAGGAAGCTCTATAGTACTGTGAGGACCAGGGGGCAGAAAGTTCATCAGATCAGATGAAGAGGCTTCCTGGAAGATAATGTGTCCCTGCCCAGATTCCATGTGATGTCTAGCCAGGGCTAAGGCGTTCCTGACATACATTTCATGGGACACCAAGATGAACTGGGAAATAGTGGGTTTTAATGGTGAGACTTGAAAGGTGTGAGGGGTATCAGTAGATGGTTGGGAAGATGGGTTTGGTTCAGGGATAGTAGCCAAGGCAGAGGAGCTTGGCGGGGAGCGGATGAGGGAGAAAGACCCAACAAATCGGTAGGTTTAACAGGCCTGAAAGAGAAGGGAGTTGAAGGTTTCATGCTGGTTGCAAGATGACATGTAATTGTTTGGTTGTTTGCAGTTGTTAATGTAGTGATATAAGTGCTTGGTGAGAAACTTCTAGGCTTAGAAAAGTTGAACATAATGTGTTTAGGACTCTGTTTAATAGAGGTGACTGATGTATGGGTTTGCGAGTAGTCCTTCGAAAGGGTCCATGGGACAGATAGTCTATCTAGTTTTGAATTAAAGGGTAATCCTTTGAGTACAGAGGACAAAGGTGATGCCTGAGACAGAGGAGGTGGTTTTAGGTTTATCCTAGAGATGGAGCAGCGTCTTCACTGAATTTCCAATATTTCCTTTGTAGTAGATTTGAGTGGTCTAGTGCTGATAGCATCGATGTGATGTAGTTTATGATGGCATTTGATGAAAAGGAATCACCATTGATATTTGACTTGTTTCGTTGTTGCCAGATGAACCAAAAGATTATATGAGGAAGGACTATCTTGATATGGAGTTTCACAGGAGCAGACCAAAACCAGGTTCGTAGTAGATGAATTATAGTCATCAATATTCTTATATCTACATTTAATATCCCTGCACAATGAAATGAAATGCTCCACACGAAATTACAGTTTACAAAAAGATAGTCCTTTGTTTCTTCGTTAAAACAAAATTGGCATTTTGATGCCAGATTTATATGTCTAGTTTTGATTATTGAGTCTATGGGTAACTTGTCTTTCAACAACCTCCAAGTTAAAAAAGAGCATTTTCTAGGTGTAATACAGTTTCATAGAGATTTAAAAAGAGAAGAATTGAAGTTTTCTAGTTTAATACCATTTATAGTATCCTTAAGATTGAAATCACCATTATTTGATAGGCTCCAGACTAGCTTATCTTTGGTATTTGCTGTGATTTTAATCTTAAGGAATTTACTTACATTATATGTAGTAAGATGTTGCTGTAGTTTTTCTGTGTTTCATTCATTATGTTCCCAAAAAGAACAAACTTGAATGCCTTCAAACCAGTTGTCATCTGAGTTGTGGTCCAGCTTGATAAGGGGTTTAGAGTCGAACCAGCTATCCAACCATAAGTCAAGTTTACCTTCACCCAATTTCCATTGTATTTTTTCTGCAGCGAACTCCTTAATGTAAACTAATCTTTTCCATGTTGAGGAGCCTTTTTTAGAAAGTTTAGTTTGAGGGGGTGCTTGCCCTTGCAGTATATGCTGTGCATTAGGCTTGCCCATATGGAGTTGTTTTCTCTAAATGTTATCCATAGCTTACAGGAAAAAGCTTACTGAATATCTTATAGACATCTGACATTTAAACCACCTTCCCCATGAGTTTTACAGATACTCTTCCAGGAAGCCCAGTGAATCTTCAATGTTACATTTGATGTTTCCCAAATAAACCTGTTCATCAGTCTTTCTATACTTGATATTAATGAAGTTGGGAGCCAACAACTTTGAATCCATTACATTGGGATGTGCATGAGAACTGAGCTTATCAAGGTTAGTCTTCCTCAGAATGATAAGGCTTTGTCATTCCAACTTTCAGTTCTTGTTTTGATCTTCTCTATAAGAGGAATATAGTTTGATTTTTTGTTATGAGGACCGAGAGTAACACCAAGGTAAGTTGTTGGTAAGTTACTGGTGTTAAAATTTGTTTGGATAGTCAATGCATTCCTTCTGTCTTGGGACATAGTTGCTACAGTTATTATGATAGTCTTGTCCTTGTTTAAGGATTGACCAGATACTTCTTGGTATACCTGTAAAAAAGACCACATACATTCCAAAGAAGTAGATGAACCATTTGAAAAAATTAAAAGGTCATTTGCAAAAGATAAGATCGGGATGACTAAACTACTTCTGGTTGAGTAACGTAAAGACTTATCCTTTAGGAAAAGCTCTTTTAAGCCTCTGAGAAGAACATCTTCAGCAATGATGAATAGACTATGGGACAAAGAGTCCCATTGTCTAATTCCTTTTCTCCTTTTAAAGAAACCTCCTGTTTCTACATTGATAAAAATTGAAACACTGACATGCTGTATAATATTTGATATTAGTGATCTAAAGCTACTGTCAAAACCATAGCATTCCAAGACTCTTAGAATGAAGTAGTGAGATAAGTTATCAAATGCTTTTGATATGTCAAGTTTTATAATTATATTTCCTGCCTTTATTTTCCTCTTGATGTCATGAATCAATTCCTTTGCAATAAGGATGTTTTCATGGATCATTCTTCCTTTTACAAATGCACCCTGAAATTCAAAGATTAGTTTAGGCAAAAGAGCAGATAACCTGTTGTTTAATAGCTTACACATTATTCTATTAAACCTTGTGCATAGGTTAATTGGCCTGAATTGGCTCCAATTTTGGGGAGCTTCAACTTTAGGTATTAGGCAAATACCAGTAGCAAGAATACCATTTGGTAATTGTTGTCCATTTATGAATGACTCCATCGCTCTACATAGGTCAGTCTTTATGGTTTGCCAGCATGTAGTGAAAAGATTTATGTTAAAACCGTCAACACCGGGGGCACCATCAGATTTTAGAGTCTGAATTGAGTTCCAAATTTCCTGTTCAGTGGGAGAAATTAAAAGACAAGCATTATCAGATTCATTAACAAGTTTAGGAACATAATTTAGTATTTCATTATTCATGAATTCAGCTTGCATATTAGGATTAGAGAATGACAGAGAAGACATAATGTTCTTGAAGTAGTTCACTGCAGATTCCTTGATAACTTCAATGTCTGTGATCCATTTGTTTCCCATCTTTATGCCTGAATGTTTTGATTTCCTTCTCTTATTTTTGACAAAATTCTGGTATAGCTTTATATTACGATCTCCATCCTTAAGCCAGCTTGAATAATATTTTTGTTTCCAAAACTCCTCTTCCATAGTTAGAGCAAGGAGATGTTTAGCTTCTGCTTTTTCCATTGCTGCTTTGTATTCAAGGCTATTAGAGTTGAGAAAATTTTGTTCTTGAATGGTAACATTGTCCTCCGTTTGCTGCACGCTATCAAAGATGTTTTTAAAGCTGTTTTTGTTCCAACTTTTTAGAACCACTTTTAATCGTTTCAACTTGTTCCAAAATATGAAAATAGGAAATCCCTGCATAGGTTCATTCTAACTTGTCTCAACAACATTTTTAAATTCATCATGAAGAGTCCAGGAATTTTGAAATCCGAAACTTCTTATAACGTTGTTCTTTTCTTTGGTAATAGAAATGAACATTGGAGTATGGTCATAGCACGTTCTTGGCATATGAACCACCTTAGTCTCCACAAAATATTCAGCCCAATCCTGGTTGATCAAGATTCTGTCCAAGCGTTTCCATCTAGTCTTGTTTGTCCATGTGTATTGAGTCTCTGCAAAACCTGCATCTTCAAGAAATCAATCCTTGATTGCATCATTAAAATCAGTTGAACTTTGATTACAATAGTTTATACAACCAACTTGCTCAGAGGGAGCGACAACTGTGTTAAAATCTCCCATCAACATCCATTCACCTACTGATTTAGATATTTCCCTTCAAATATCCCAGAGATAAAGCCTATTCAACCTTTGGCATTTAGCATATATACAAGAAATGGATTTTTTTATCTAAATGTTTTTGGTTTATATGCATATGAATACATTGAGCATCATCTAAAACAATGTCTATATTGTACTCAGCTGACCAGAAAAGCCATATTTTATTTGATGAATTTGCAAAAAAAAATTGGAAGACTTAACTTTAGTGATAAGGATTCAATCTTTCTGCCCTCAACCATAGGTTCCTGGATGAAAAGTAGAGAGCTTCTTTCCTTCTTAATGATGGACTTAAGTCTTCTTGTAGTGCTTCCACTATGTCATTTTTGAATTTAGCTGTGTTCGTCTTTGCAGTGTCATTGTTGTCAGGGGTTTCCTTTGAAGCAATGTTGTAAGTGTAAGATGTTTCAGGTACTGTATCCCTTTGTTGATCACTAGGATTTGTTCTTTCAACAAGGATGTCAGAGTTTTGCTCTGATAATTCTTGAGCAGGTAACACAGTTACTTGATCATTTGTAGTAGTTTCTTTGGTAGTTTTATCAGAAACATGGTTTTGATTATGATTTGAGATTTTGGATGGACCTTTATCAATGTGACAGTCTTTTTGTGTTTGCTGATCATGCGTTTTACATGCATATTTTCCATGTCCAACCTGAAAACATAGGTCACAGTAGTCAGGAACGCTCTTCTAACTGAGATGAACCCATGCTCCATAGTTCTCACCAATACCTAACCATAGGTTATGCTGTAACTTTTTTGAGACATCAACTTTAATCCAGGGAAAACAAGCATTATATAATGCTTTGTTTTTTGGTGGAATCTAGGATTTTAGATAATTTCCCAATGTAGAAGCAATCGAATGGACAATGTCTTCGTTATACATATTTTCTGGCAAATTTTCGATCCTAACCCAGACAGGTACTATGGGGCATTCCTTTTTGGGCGTGAAGGAGGGCATCCACTTCAATATACGCATTGAGTGATGACCTACCGTCCAAGAACAACAGCTCCATTGAGTTGGTATTTTTTTAATAAAAATATTTAAAATACAGTTATTGTTGGATTTTTTCCATTGAGTTGGACCGTCACATGTTTTATCGATGTATCGGACTATCGTTAATATTAGTCCAATAAAAATAATCATAATGAAAGGAGCGGACTAGTAGATAAAATATATATCATGAAGGTAATTGTATATATACCAGGTTATATAGAATACTGTGAAGGATTGGATTTAGAAATAAACAATTTAAGCAAAACATAAAGTTTTGGGGTTATTTTGTAAAACAAAATAATACCGGATTATGGTCCCTAAGGGTTACAATTTAATAAGGACTGGTCTTCATTAAGTAAATGTCTTGAAGTTATAGACAGTTAAAAGAGAAGAACCGTTTGCTCATTTTAGTTCTATATAAGACTGAGTTTCTCATTTATTAAGAGACACAGTATCAAATATATAGAGAAAAAAAGGTTTTTTTAAAAAAACAGATTGGTTTTATCATTGAGTTTTGGTAGCCATCTCTTAAAAAATCATAACTTAGCAAAGGATTCAAAGATCATCCGCTGCAAGTTCGAAATCTTAAGATCAAAGAATGTCTACATCCTGTAAGTATTTTTTCCGCATTATTACAGGATCTCTTAACTTCATGATTTAATAAGTTAGATAAGAAATACGAAAAGTATTTCTTACCGTTATTTTATTATTTTATAAAAAATGGAATATTTGTAATCTACGAGTTCCTTTTTTGTTTCTTTTTATTAGAAATAGTATGTTGTTTTTAATTAAGATTTATGATTTGTGAAGTGATGGTTAGACT